>VUQJ01026285.1:60300-80041 GCA_015108635.1 Andinoacara biseriatus
TGGTGACTCACCTGTGTAACATCTCTGCTGTGTCAGCTGTAATGTTGCTCAGCGCAGCTTCCTGCTTCCTCCCTCACCGTCCTCCCTCCCGTCTGCAGCAGCTACTCGTGATCTCCGCCCAGACCTCCTGTGTGTCTAAAGTGTCGTGGAGTCTTTAACTTAGAATATACGTAGCAGCATCAGCACCAGATGCAGCAAACAGCGAAATAACCCGAGAGGAATTTCAGCACTCGGAATATTAAAAAAAAAGAGGATTCTCCTTCATAACCACAGTTTCCAGCAAAGATCCCGAGTGCTGAGCAGAACCAGCAGAGCTGCATGTATCAGGCCAAAGATTGATCAGTTGATAAAAGGAGAATAAATCAGTTTCAATACTTGAATCAAGTACTTAAACATGCTGACAGTGAAGTGTTTTCATGCTTTCTGGACTGTTACTGACATCACCCGCTGTTCTGTGAAACTGTGCCGAGCTGTTCTCTGATGTTTGACGCACCAAACGATTAATCGATCTATAACGTAAATCATGTTTTCATACATAAAATGTGATTAGAGCGCAGTTTGGTTCCTAAAAACAATAAATACTGAGAAAATCTGACTTTATGTTTTGTCGGTTTATCTTTTGAATTCTTGATCAAATCAGATCTGCAAACACAACTCCCCCCCAAACGAACCTCAGAGTCCACCTGGAACCAGCGTCAGACCCTCCGAGCAGAAAACACTGCTGCTGGTTTGGGTGAAGTGACCCTTTAATGTCATTAATCCTGTAGGTGAACCAGAGGCTGCAGAGCATCAGAGGATCTTTGTGTGTGTTTCATGTGTTCCTGCAGATGAAAGAGTTGCTGGTTTGATTCCTTGGGGACTCTCAGCCAGCGGCCGGCTGCTGCTGATTTGAACCACAACAATGCACACACCAATCTTCAGGAGGGTGTGTGTGTGTGTGTGTGTTACTGTGGTTGTGAGCTGTGTGTGTGCATCTCCTCCTGAATCAGGTTCCATCATGTTTTTCTTTTGTTTTTGCACGCATTCTTCTGAGCAGCTTCGCTTTCAGTGTGTGAGATTTCTTGGCTGAAGTTATCTGATTCCTCGTGTTTTTTTAGGACACTGTGGTATAGCCAACTATCCCAGAATGCATTTCACACTCCCCCGGCGGCTGAATGGAGGTGCTTCTTTTTTCCCCTCCAGGGATTGCTGGTCAATCAGTGGAGACTCTAGCAGCTGCAGAGCTGAATCCAGAGTCTGTGAACTTTTACACTGAGGATTAATCAGATCGATCCAGTAAATCGATCAGAATGGACCGATTCTCTGTAAATACACCTAACCTCAGGGTGTAAAGAGCATCAGCAGGATTGAGTGCGATGTGACAGGTACTGGGGGGTGGTGGTGTGACAGCAGCACAGTGGTTTGTAATAGACACAGCTGTTTTTCAGTGTGTTTGTTTGTATTGACCAAACACTGTACAGAAAAGATGGACATTGACTACATGACATCAACGACTGGTTCGTGGACTTTGCATTTTGAAGCCTCAGTGTTAACACTTTGGTTGTGTTTATGGGGACTGACTATTATGTGGAGTCAGCCTCAAGTGGCCATTTGAGGAACTGCAGTTTTTGGCACTTCTACATTGAATTAATTTTTCTGAGGATGCTGCTTTGGATTGAACTGATGTCTATGCATGAGGGAGGAGAGTAACCCTTTAACGCCAGGCGATTGCCGCTGAAGCCTCAAACAGCTGGCTAAGACGTAGTGTATCACCCCCAAGTCCTTTGATCAGCTGGCTTTTTACCATTTTTACAACTCCGTGACTGATTGTCCTATCGGAAAAATTGTTCCTGAAAGCTCAGAAAGTGCACTTCACAGCCATATAGGGGTATTATGGTATCTGTTGCCGGATGTCCGCAAAACGGTGGCACTTTTGAAGTATGTTGTGCCACGGCCAAAGCCTTCAGGGTTTAGGGTTAAATAGCTAATGTCTAGAAGCTTGCTTGAGTCATTGGTTTCTCTCCATCGATAAGCAAAAAAAGATGGATGGATGGATGGATGGAGATTCATCATTGTTACTGGAGGCCCATCCAAAGTAAGTGTCTGGTTAAACACCATGTTTCTAAGGTTTTTAGGGCCAAGTAGAATAACTTCAGTTTTATCTGAATTTAGAAGCAGGAAATTAGAGGTCATCCAGGCCTTTATGGCTTTAAGACATTCCTGCAGTTTAACTAATTGGTTTATGTTATCTGCCTCCATGGATATATACAGCTAGGTATCATCTGCATAGCAAAGAATATGTATGCTATGCCTTCTAATAATGCTACCTAAGGGAAGCATGTATAGTGTAAATGGAATTGGTCCTAGCACAGAACCCTGTGGAATCTCCCGTGGAGATTTGCCTATAATTAGCTAAGGCAAATAGGTCAAGTGATAGCTTTTTAAGTAATGGATTAATTACAGGCACCCTAAAGGCCTGCGGTACCTTTACCTCTATCTCTATTAATGGATATGTAGCCCGCTAATAGATATAGATTGATCATATTTAAGATGTAATGGTAGGATGTCTTTGAGCAGTCTTGGGGTCTAACAGACATGTTGATGGTTTGGAGGAAGTAATTATTGAAGTTAACTCAGAAAGATCAATTAGAGAGAAAGAGTCTAAATAAATAACAGTTGTATTGAAAGACGCTGAACATAATACATTTGTGAGATAGTTATGAACAGTTTTTTCTCTAATGGTTAAAATTTTATTTGTGAAGAAATTTGAGAAGTCATTACTAGTTACGGTTACAGGAATACTCGGCCCAACAGAGCTCTGACTCGGGGCTCTTTATTAGAGCCAAATTGACTCCACTGATTGGGCTCTAATAAAGGCACATCTTTCCCCAGCACTGCAGACATGCTGTCAGACAGAGAGAGTAATGGTGATTCTCAGGAGCTTGAAGGTGGGGGGCTCTCCACAAAGATCTCCTTAGTCTTTATGGTATTTTAGAACCAGTTTACTGCTGGTGCACAATGTTGTGAGGTTTGGATTTTTCTTTTCCGTGCATGCAGCTTCATCGCAGTCTGATGAGCCTGATGACTGTCATATCACCCACAAACCTAACAATAGCTTTGGAGTGTGGATGGGCTGGCAGCCATGCGTGAAGAGTGTATGAAGGTGGGGGCTCATCACACAACCCATGGGGGATCCCAGTGCTCAGGGTGGAGGATGTGCACTTGCCCAGTTGGAGAGTCTAGAGGCAGCTGATGAGGGAGTGGAGCGTGCCGAACAGCTTCTTCTGCACGGTGACTATATTAACACCCGAGCTGTAGTTAAAAAAAACAACATCTTCATGTTGGTGTTGCGTCTTTCCAGGCCTGCAGGGAAAAACACCCTCACCTTTTATTTTACTACAATTGAAACCTGATTTATTGTCTCCAGCGCTTCTATTAAAAACATGATGTAGATTTTTCTGTATTTTTATGATGGCAGTTCAACAGCCATTCATTCGAGATTATCTCGTGAGCACTCGCTAAGAAACCAGAAGTCAGGCGAGTGCGAGTTATTGGTTATATTATAGAGATTCTCTAGCTTAGACTGGTGTTTTAAACTACTACGCTTTGCTCCTTCGCTCGATCCATACTTAATGGACCGAGTGAAGGTTAGCGCCACCTGCTGTTTGTCTGACCAGTGAAGTCGAATTAACACCAAGGTGGTGGAAAAAAAACAGGCTTTAATTCGTGTGTTTGGTGTTGGTTTTCATGAAAAACTGGCTGCAGTCTGTTCTATAGTTGAACAAAGACCTACTAATATACAACAGCTCAGGTTCCTAATAATCGACTGAGAGACCAGAACGGAGCTGCAAAAATTGCTCTATTTAGAAGACGTTAATCAAACAAATTGTTTTTACATTTGTCTTGGATGAGGGGATTTGTTGCATTGTTTGGTCTCACATTGATGTTAATTTAATATTTTGAAGTTTTAGACGTATAAAAAAACATCGGAGGATTTCCCCTCGAATTCTTTACCGTTTTCTGTTCTGATGTTGCATTGATGAAATGATCGATCGATTAATCCTGCAAAGAATCTCCAAATAAGTAAGAAATGATAAAAATACTTAATTGTGTGATGAAACCATTGCAGAATGATGTTTTCTGCAGTGGTTCATTAACACAGCAGTCTGCTGTAGCAGGAGTGTTTGATGTTTTTGTGGCATCTTCAACCTGAACTGACAGAACTGATAGGATGGAGGAAGAGGAGGGTGCTGCATTGTGGTGTTTGGGGGTTGGAGGGTGACCGGAGGACAAGTTGAAACAAACAAGAACTCACAAAGACGAGTAAAGGGGGGTTCTCCGGGTGGGTGTTTGGGGATCTATTGTTGATCCCAGATTAGGGTGGGGCCTCCAAACCGATTATACTGACACACACACACACACATACACACAGACACACACACGTGTGCGCTACAGAGTGGAGTGTGAATGAAGTGTCCTTGATCGCACCAACTGCTGAGCCATCCCCCCACCCCCCATCCCATTCCTCAAACTCACCCAGCCCTCCCCCACACACCCTTCCTCCCCTGCCTGTGTATGTGTGTGTGTGTGTGTCAGATCACACACACATTGACTGTGTGTGTATGTAGCTTGAGGTGATATTAATAATCCATAAAGAAGCTGGTTTCTCTCAATCGCTCCCTGTGGAGCACACACACACACACACACACACACACACACACACACACACATGCTGAAACACACAGTGCTAACCAGCTGTCTCACTGCCTGTCAGACAGACAGGATGGTGGAGTCACTTTCTGCCTTCACACTGTAACACTTTAGTGTACAGTCACATATTTTCCAGCCAATTTCCTGGAAACTTGAGCCGAATCTTCTCCGTCTCCGTCTCCGGTCTCTCGTGCAGCTACATGCTCAGGAGGATGCGCACACAGGACAAATGAAATGATGACAACATGTCAGCGTGACTGTGGAGACATTTGCAGAGATGAACTTTCTCAAGAACTCCCTGCTGTTTACCTGCAGATTTGAGCAGAACATCTGGGAGCTGCCTCGCGATACAGATCTGCTTTGGTGAATCTTCAGTTTGAGTGATGTTTCTGCTGCACGTTGGTCGGGCTGCAGACATGACTGCAGTCTTCAGCTGCTGTGGAAACTGGGTTTTATGATACGTTTATAGGAAATGATCAGGAAATTAAGTGTCCACAGACTGTTTTTGTCACCAGATTTTGTATTGCAGTGTCATGTGGATGTAATCCTGCCATATGAAAAGATTTTGATGTAGCATCTTCATTTTGGTAGAGATGACCCTGAATCTGTATCTTCACTCGTCACCGAGAAACTTTGAGTAATTTGTGTTTCTTTACTTTTGTAGGATAAAAACAAACTCCAGAGCTGCAGGTAACAGTGATGCACCAACTGCATGCATCACTACTGGTACTTAGAGGCTATATATATATATATTAAAGGACGGGTGCAGCCACTATGACATCACGTTTGCGTGGTCCAGCTTTTAAAGTCTCAAGTGTCTTGACTGCCAGGAGTAAGTCCATCTTTTATATACAGTCTGTGCTGACAGTAATGAATTAAGAGTGCCACTGCGTCTTCGACTGCTTTCCAGCACACTGCTGTCAGTGTTGAGTGGGTACTGCATGTACTGTACAGCAGCACAGACAGAGAAACTGCTGGCACACAAACTGCCAGCACCAAGAATGATTACATCATCATAACACAGCTTCATGTGCAGCTTCGTTCAGGTGGACGCAGTTTTCTTTTTGCACGAGTAAGAATTCAGTCAGGATCCTCGTTGGTGTAGAGCGAGGTGTATAAAGAGTTACTGGCTCTAGCTGCTCCTCTGATCAGCCGTATGAACACGGATGTCGCACATGTCTGACCAGCAGCCGCTGCAGTAAGTTAGGTACCGTCTCATCATTGTCTTTATGAAAAGATCTAAAAGAAGCTCCATAAATCAAGTCTGTTCTAGATGGACTTTAGGTTGATTTTGCAACATGACTGACAACAAATAAAAAGAGTAGATGACAAATGAAGCAGAATTTGCAGATTTTTTTCACCTGAAGCAAAACTAAATAAGAACCAGTTCAGGAACTTTTCCTGGGAAGCAGCAGAGACATTTAGGTCTGAACGAGCAGGTTGTTTTACATCCAAACAGCTCCTGCTCAGGGGTTCCTACTGTCTCAGAGTTGATGAAATTTAAGAGGCATTTTAAATAAACTGCAAATGCACACCTTTTTTTTTTTTTTGGTCTGCTGGTTTATCGTATCCCAACAACTATTCAATCTTTAACAGCAAAAGTCTCGAGGCAAAAAGTATAAGAAAGAAATCTGGTTCCAGCTGCTACGATGTGAATCCCTCGCAGGTCTGTAACTGAACTTGGTGCTGCAATGAGCATTTCAGCCTCACTGATATCAGCTCACTGACAAGCCCAGAGGTGTTTGGAATAAAACTGGGCATTAGTGGGAGTGTTTCATCACGTTTAGCGGGTCCCGGCGGACAGCAGCCAAACTTCCAAACTAAAAGACGAACCTGTCAGGATGCTTCACCCTCTCCTGTGACAGCTTCCACAATGTCCACAGCGTTGACTGCAGACGGTTGAGTGAGGTGTCGCATCACTCGTCTTCTCACTAAAGTTGAGACTCGCAGCTTTGTGTAAGGACCAGGATCCGGACCGGGACCGAAATTAGATGGGGTTTAGTTTCAGGATCCCTGCGCAGACAGGAAGAAACTTACTCCGTGGTTAAAGTCAGGCGAGTTTCCATGGAGACGGTCGAGGTTACCATGGTGATGGGGAGTATGGCTGACGGCGAGCAGTGAGGGACCTCAGAATGATAGGAATACCAACACGAGTGTGTGTGTTTATAATTGGCTGTGATAAAATATTCTCTTTGATGTTGAAGTGAAGCCAGAACCAGTCAAACAGAACCGGCCGTTTTATTTGTGACAGACGTGTTAAAGTACGAGTCCACGTGAACTTAAACTCTGACACACACATCAGCGACAAACAGTGTGCGTGTCCGAGGATCTCCATCGTCCAGAGAGACACAGGAACAAAGCTTTTTAGGAAGCTGAAGAGATTTCTGTAGGTGCGTTCCTCTTAACCTTGAGCTCTTTTCATCTCTTCCAGGATGACTCGTGCTCTTTGTGTGATATTTGTAGGACTTTCACTCTTAGGGAGAGCAGCAGCCGTCCCGAATTTCTTCCTTTTGTATACGGTTTGTGTCGTTGTGAAGTGATGACCACTGCAGTCTTTAGAAAAGCTTTTGAAGAATTTTCTATCTTTGTGCATCTCTGCAATGCTTCTTCTGACAGCCTGTAAAAGTTCACACCAGTCGATCTTTGCCTTTAAGCAATCTTTCAATGCCTTTATTTGTAGGCCAGCTCACCTCTGGGGAAAAAAAAAAAAAAGCAGTCTCACCCAATTCAATTTCGCTCCTCAACTTAAAAAAAAACCTGACTCCAAGTAGCTTTTGGAGAAGCTTTTAACACAGAGGTTCACTTATTTTTTCCAGCCTGTGCTGCACTGATGACTCAGTGTGTCCAAAATATATAAAAGTAGTCTGGGGCTGTCAGAACTGCCCAAAACGTGTTAAAATGTAGAAAAAAACGCGACACTGTCTTGAAAACTGTGTGCTTGCAGGGTCTGAGTTGGGCCTCTTTCCCATTATTAGTTGTTCTGAGTTTGGTTCTTTGTCGTCTTTATTGTTAAGTTTCCTGTTATTCTTTAGTGTTGAGATTCTTCATTTGTGGCTACACCTCAGTTTGTGTTAATGATATTTGAACCCTCTGCGTTTCCCTCTGTTTCTGCGCTTTGTCTACGTGTTACATTTATTCATATATCAGCATTTCCCCATTTTCAGCTATTGTTACCCAATTCCTGTTTTATTTTGTAGTTTTTTTTCTCTCTTGTATCATTTTACTTCCCCTTTTGTCTCGTCATCGTGTGCAGCTGCGTGACTACCCTGATTACCCCTGTGTGGATAAATAGTCCAGTCCTTCCCCTCCGTCTTTGTCTCAGGGTTTATGAGTGTTCCCTCGTGGTTGCTGCATAATATTACTTTACATTTAGGACTTTTTAGGTCTTTTTGTTAATAAGTCTTTCTCCTGTGTCTTGCACTTGGGTCCAATTTGCACCACATTACACACAGTCTGCAGACCGTGACAGACTTTGACATTCACAGATTCAAACTCTTCAAATAAGATACAAACAGGATAAATTTTACTTTCCACAAAAGTTGGGAAATGCCTTTTACAGCAGTTAAACCGTTCAAAACACAACACAACAAAACACAACAAAACACAACATGACAAAAGAACATAGCTCAGCAGGAATGTTAAAAGTTAAAAAGAATAAAGTGGCTACACAGAGTAAAATGCATCAGTAGATTCAATAAAGGGTCATTCCATCTCAATTCATCATATTTAAAAAAAAAAAAAAAAAAATCCAGCGTAAAGAGGAAAAAACAGTAAATTTCTGGAGAATATTAGAATTTATTCGGCTGTTGTTCATGAGCGTTTGGCTTGTTGTGCTCAGCTGTGGTTTCTACAGGGCTCCAAATCTGCTGCCTGTGATCGGGCATCCAGATATTTGAGGGACTTCAAGCATCCATCATTCTACGTTCACTTGAGCTCCACTCCAGAGAGTCCACATCCGTGGTAGCAGATATTTACCCTAAAACATTTCAAGGACCTAGTTCAGGTGCTTTTCTAGATAATGGAATTTTAAAATGGTCTCTCAAAAAAAAAAAAGTGGGGGAAAAAAAAAAAACTTGAACCAACATCTAAAACCAGCCCTGCTTTTATCCCTAAAGCAAAATAAAAGAGCATAAAAATGACTTATTAAAATATTTCAGCATAAAGACGTCTCACAAAAGATCCACACATGCAGCAGCTCTGCGTCCAACAGCGTCTCTGGTGGGAATTAAACTCCGCAGCTGTTTTTTCCTTACGTTGAATTAAGTAACTGAATTTAGGATATCTGTTGTTGGCACCGGGTGAAGAACAGCCCACATTTTAGAAAAATTAGGGTAATTTCAAAGGGTTCACAAACTTTCTGGCGGCTGAATGATGGTGGCCCCTGTCGCTACCCCCCCTGGAGTTTGGGGCCCCTCAGGGCTTTAAGCAGGTCTTGCTATGCAGAGAGAGCTGTTTTTGTTGTTGTTGTTGTTGGACATCTCTGTATGTCAAACCATCTCGGGACAATGACAGGAGGAACCCCACGGCATGCTGGGTATTCCGCTGAAGTGAACTTTACTGAAAACAGGATCTTCACAGCGGCACACTAAGTAGTTTTTATTGAAACTCCAGGCTTTGACACTGTCTCTTTCTTTAAATGAGCTCTGCAGACAAAAACTGCCCGAACAAAAAGATGTGAATTTAAATGAACTTTATTGAAAGGCTCGGGGTGAACAGTGTTAATGAACAGTCAGGCTCCAACAGGGAGCCTTTATTTAAACAAAGTCTGCGAACAAAGAGGAACAAAATGACGGAGCGCTTTCAAAAAGCTTTATTGACAGCACACAGTGTTTACAGTCTTATCACTGTGTGAATGTACTGACCTGCACACACGTGATCAGTGCACGATCAATAAAAAAATCAGAGCAAGAGCAATAAGTTTGTGTTTGTATGTTTAGTTTTTGAGTTTTAAGGTTGGCACCAGTCTGTGTTTTCATCATACAGTCTGAATACTGCATGAAAGGACGCACTGATCCCGGATCAGCCTGTAAGGAGGCATTCGACTGTTCCAGCGTATATTCAGAGGGACAGGCTGAGCTTCAGGATGAGACGGCGACTAACAGGATAGTTTGTCCTGATGAGACGCAGCTTCGCTCTGATGCTGTCGGCGTGCACACCGTGTGTTTGTGTTGCTGTGTGTATGTGTGTGCTTGCTGTGACTGTATCCTGCTGTGTTTAATGAAGGAGGAAGTTCCTGTTCTGTGGTACAATGAGCTGTTTTTACTGTCTCTGTGTTTCCATTTCCTCCCCTTGTGCTGCTCTTCCTTCCTTTCCCCCCCACTATTCTCGGCTCTTTCTGTGGGTCTGTCCATCGGTCTCTATCTCTCTCTGTCGGTCTGGGGCTATTTTTCATTTAAAAGCCCCAAACCATAAATTCAAGGAAATGTAACCTGTGCAGATAACCATATCCTTCAGCTTTAGACCTTTTAAAATAAAAAAAACTCCAGAGAATTACCCTTTAATAAAGTCAAACTCATCTCATCTGGTTAGATTTACGCATCTGTCCACTGAAGGTATTGATTTATTGATCTGTTTCTAGTCCTTGTTTAACGGGCGCTCGTTCTCAGTTTGGTTCTCCGGCCATCCTTAGATTTGTTGTATTAAAGAAGTACTGTTTTCGGGACTGTTACGGGTTCTTATTTTCTCTTTTAGATGAAGTAGTTTGCACCTCTGGGTGTCCCAGTAGCCTTTTTTTCCCCTCTGACGGGCAGTTTGATGCAGTCTTGATGTCTTGAATTTCGGACTGTTTCTTTACTTGTTGCTATTTTAAAAGTTAGCCTGTTGGACTTTCCTGGTCACGCTGCTCCTTTTACATGCTGGATGTTGGACTCTTCCTTTCGGTGTTGGACTGCTCCTTTAAATGGCCCCTGCCAGTGTTCAGTTTACAGACTGAAATAATGTGGTGTCACTGCCTCACACTGAAGATTATACAGTCTGTTTGTGTGTGTGTGTGTGTTAGTGTATAATTGGTATCTTGGAGTGCAGCTGTCTTCATTCACCAGCATCTGTTACACCCCCAACTTAGAAACACTCACAAACACACACACACACGTAGGGACATTAAGTCATTCCTTCAGTTTGACTGCACACGCTCAGAGCTGCAGACAAAAGCAGCACTGAATAAGCAGGAGTAGTAGCGCACGTGCGGCGGCATCGCAGGTGTGTGTTTTGAAATGTAAACAAAAAGCAGAATGTAGTGGAAGGTGTAAATACAGACCAGAGCGCAGGAATAGATCACATGTCAGCTCCGGGTTTAAACATAGCTTGAAACTGACCTTTCATCAGTTTCCGACCTGAAACGGAGAGTTCAGCAGCAGCTCGCTGACTCTGCTGACTCTGCTGCAATCAGGTTCTGTGCAAAAAATCTGCATCAAAAAGACACTGCACATGAGGCTGACTGTGTGTGTGTGTGTCTGTGTGTGTCTGTGTGTGTGTGTGTGTGTCAGGGGCAGGTTTAATGGGGGATTTAAAGGACTGGTGGCCTATTTGGAAGCTTCAGTTTAATTTTTTCGGCACCAAAAATAAAAACTGAATGCAGAGTTTGGTTCAGTTTCTCAGATCAGATAGAAGCAGCAGAAAGCAGAGGAGCGTTCTCCTCCACAGTGAGCGCCACATTTCACAGTTTTAAAGAAAGCAACGTTGATCTGCACCCAAATTTAATGGATTATAGCGTCACCCATACTTCACCTCTCCGCAAAAATTTCACAAAATTCTGCCTGGTTGTGTGTAATCCTGCTGAGAGAGAAACAAAAACAAAACTGAACCTGAGAAGATCCCTGTAAGAACAAAAGATTCTCCCCGATGGTACTCCAGATACAGACAATATAAAAATCTGAAACAAGCTGTGATTTAAAGTGATTTCAGTTGTAAAAATAATTCAATTTCTAGAAAAATATTCCCGCTTTTTCACTGTTGTGTAGCGAGAATGTGGCTGTACATGCAGCGCGAGCATTCATAAATAGGAATTTGTGAGTAAACTAATGAGCTGGCAGCTCGGTCCTTCAGTGCTTTGAAATGTTGCCTCGCACCAAGTGGGTCCAAGGTTCAGTCACTGGGCAGGGCTCCTCTGATTGGAGTTTGCTTGTTCTTCCTGTGCTTGTGTGGATTTTCTCACAGAGCCTCCCACCACTGAGACAACACGCCAACTTACTGCTGCTCGTGTTGTTCCAGGACGCTCATGCAGAAGGTTCAATGAAGAAAAAGAGAATATAAATTTTGAATTGTTTAATGCAAAATCCATTTAACCCTCTCATACACGCACACACACACGCACGGTGTCGTGATCTCAATCAGCAGTGTCACAGCATCTCCTCCTCTCATCTGGGGCCCTGCACAGGCAGTCAGGATGATAACTTTCAAGGAGTGAGGAGAGCAAAGGAGGAGGAGGAGGAGTCGTTTTAATTAAAATAAATGAATTCCTCACTGATTTAACCAAAAACTCATGCAGACGACGCACAAACTGGTGCACAAACATTCACCAGAGTGCAGGAAATGAAGCGGGTGATGCTCGAACTTCCTGATGGGGAAGAGTAGGCATATCACACACACACACACACACACACACTCGTTGAGCTGCAGTATCAGTGCATCATTTTCTCTCTCGTTAATTAATTAAGCACTCCTTAGCTGCCCCGGGGTCTTCTGGAGGAGGTCGGGGTGGATGGATGGATCTCTAAAACTGCAAACACGCAAAGGCAGAAATCTGCATTCTTTTTGTGGTTCATTGTCCTCTTTTGTAGATCCCAGTCTTTACTGAAGCCTTGGCAGAACTGTGCACGCCGGCAGAGAAGAAAAAGCTAAATTTGACCAAATGTGAAACGGAGTCATTAAAGAAGTTTAGGGATGTGGTAAATGTGGTAAAATGAAGTTCCACATTTCAAAATGAAATCACAGTTATGTGTAGATTTAGCCCAGAAAATGTGCTCAAGCATGGTCTGATATGTGTGTAAAGTTCATGTTTGCATGCTAATTAACCGCACATCCATAATAGGCAGTTAGAAATTGTGGTCACGGTTGAATTGCATTTTCCTCAAAATGTGTTCGCAGCTGCATCTCAGTTCTACAGAGGCACCTTTTGTCACTGAATACCAGAGTGTCAGTGACGAGCCCGCAGCCTGTTGTTCAGACATTAAAGCACATCTGAGCTGTTAGTTATGAAAATATTTGCAGATGAGTCTCTGTTAGCTGATGATGCAACGCTCAGAAACACTGTCAGTCAGGGTCGGTGCTCCCGCGGCACCCCTTCCTAACGTGCTGTGGGTCTGGTTCCTCACATTTACACGACTGCATCTCCACAGCGTTAACGATATGAGCTTTATATCAGCGCATTCAGTCCAAACCGGTGAAACCTTTATCCCAGAGTCTGATAAACTGGTTTGTCCAGTTTATTTGGAGAAGTTTGAGCAGGAGGATTCTGACCTAAACTGCCTGATGAAACATCCGGCAGTTTACAGACATGCTGCTGCTTTATCTCAGATCTGCTGCCTGCTACAGAGGGCTGCACATGAAACACACAAGGCTTCGAGACGAGATATAAGGAACACGAGAGGAGACACGGAGAGATAAAAGATGAGGAGATAAAAATGGAGAGATTAAACAGTAGAATAAAAATCACATTGAAGATCTAAATAAACCAAAGAATGAAATCTGGGAGACGACAGTCTGGTTCTGGTGAAGAGCCAGGCTGGTCTCTCTCATCCAGGATGAGGTTCTTCATCGACTGCTCTCTTCTCCTCAGCTTGTTTAGAAGGTGTAGAGGTGTGAACGAGGATGTTTGTCAGTTACCGGAAGGCAGAGATTGTTGAGAAATGTGTGATTTTCACAGCAGTGAGCCCTTTCGGTTTTTTCAGAGGTGACTGCGGTCAGAGTGAGGTGACAGTTTTCAGCCATCACAAGTTTAAACCTAATGAGAAAATGTGACAGCTGGATTGTGAGAGTTTCATGAGTGGCCCTCTGCCACTGTCTTCATATTCAAATATAAAACAAGTGTCGTATAAGTAGAAACTGACTTAAAGCTGTAGGTTTAGAGATCTGGGAGTCACGAGAGGGCTATTGTGACTATTTAATACAATATAAATGTCTTTATGCTTTAATGAACTACATTTGAATTATAGGAAACAAAAATACATACTGGTGAAATTTTCAACAACCACAGGGAAAAGATAAAAAAAAAAAATGCAAGATGCATTTTTCAAATCAAAGCAGACGTCATACTTTTAGAGGCAGGAACAAAATGCCTTACCAAGGTGGATCTTTGCAGCCCTGAGCAGTGTCTGCAGGCATAACTTTCTGCATCAGCAGCCATCAGCACGAAACATGCAACAACACTTTGAAGAGATCAGGACTTGTCTAATGGATTTTAGCAGCAAGACACGACCTCATGAGGTCAACCTGAAACTGTAATAATGCATCCATACCCTCTGATGTACCAGGTCTCTCACTGTTCAATACTGATCAATCTCAGTGCATCGCTGTTGAGCCTCAGCTGAACAGTGAGGAGGTTGGAGTGAATAGATGGGCCTACTTTAGCACACCTTGATCTTTTTACAGTGAGGGGTTTTAAGATTCTTTAAAAACACATTTTCCTTCAACTTATTTGCCTCCTGAAAAATCAGAACCCTGACAGATCTCAGGCAGGTTTACAGAGTCTGCACTTTGTACTGCAGACTCAGGATGTTACACTGTTTAGATCTTCCTGCTGTTGTCGACTGAGTAGAATCTCATGTTAATCATGTTATTGTAATTCAGGGACCTTCAAACACTTTCCTCCAATATCAACACATCTGACTCTCTTATTGCAAGTAACATGTCGTCTTCCTATGTGCCATCTTTGGTGGAGCACCACAAGGCATCGTACTTGGTCCAGTTTCCTTGTACTGGGTGTGCTTTCTTTGGTTTGTATTTGTTGAAAATCTCAGATTGCCTCTGTTTCAATGCAGATGAGACTCAGTTGTACTTTTGTGTTTTTTAACAGCTTCAACTTTAGCACATTTCCGTCATTGTGGCTGTAATGACAAAGATCCACTAACCTCAGCAGCAGCAGATGCAGAGGTGTAAAGTTTGCATCTGCCACTTTGCATTGCACTTGGTGATGTAAGGTGATGGAAACCCATTCCACGAAGCTCTCTACGCACTGTTCTTGAGCTAATCTGAAGGCCACATGAAGTTTGGAGGGCTTCAGCGACTGACTCTTCAGAAAGTTGGTGATCTCAGCATCCACTGACCCCACTCTGTGATTTTACATGAGTTACCACTTTGTAGCTGAGTTGCTGTTATTCCCAATCGCTTCCACTTTGTTATAATCCCACTATCAGCTGACTGTGGAATATTTAGTAGTGAGGAAATTTTACAACTGGACTTGTTGCACAGGTATTATCCTATGACGGTACCATGCTGGAATTCTCTGAGCTCCTGAGAGTGACCCATTCTTTCACTGATGTTTGTAGAAGCAGTCTGCATGCTTAGGCACTTGGTTTATACACCTGTGGCCGTGGAAGTGACTGGAACACCTGGATTCAGAGATTTGGATGGTGAGTGCATACTTTTGCCGATACAGTGTATGTGGTGCATGAGGTTGGAGGGCTTGTTATTGGTTAATGAATAACGTGATGCTTGAGTTTAGGCTTTTCAGTGTTTTTTGGAGGGCTGAAGCAGTGTGAAGAAATGCAGTGGCTCTATCATCTGTGATAGTGGAGTTTTTTTTCTTTCATGAAAAAAAAACACTTATCAGGAGTCAGCAGACTAATCTCAGGTAACTAAACACTGAAATAATCCCTGTAAACATTCAGTACCCTTGCAACGAGGCAAAGCCTCCATTAATAAACATCAGCTGAACAGGTTATTGTCTAGTTCCCTAATATATACCAGTCTCCATTCTTATTCAGGCCCGTGTGGTATTGTTTCTCCAAAGAATGATGCAAAACTCTCAGTATAGATTTTTTAGTGTTTTGGTTTCGGTCTTGCATGAAATAGTTTAGGTGGTAGGGAAAACCCTGGATTTTGACGTCCATGAACTTCCTGCTGCCGAACACTGGGCTGAATGAGAACGCTGAGCTGTGTGACGACAGAACTGATATTTACTCTGATGGATGAATGAATGCATGGGTGAATAGCCTCTGTGTGTTTGTCTGAGACCCCCTGACCTCACTACGGGATCACTTCCTCTGGCACTCGCACTGTTAGATATCACCATCAGACTGACTGTAAACCGGCCGGATGTGCGGTGTGGAACGTAGACCTCCCGAAGAGCCTGAACCCAGAAGCAACAACTGTATGTTTAAACACCATCAGTCAGCATCTTCTGCTCTTTCAGCTCCTGGTTGTGGTTCCTTGTTTACTATTACAACACAGAAACGAGCGTTAAAAACCTGTTTAGCCTGTATAAACTGGAGAATCCCACATTTAAAACATTAATAATGTTGCTTTCAGAGAGATATTTCAGCTTTAATTGCACTACGTTTAATTAAACGGACTATAAACTGTGTTTATTATCCCACTGCATTTAATGACAGTGTGAAAACAGATTTAATTGTTATAGTGGCAAAGCTGCAGACAATTATGAGCTGATCCTGCAGCTCTGCTCGGCTTTATAGCGGGTCATCCTTTTGTTCAGTTGTCCAGCTACAACTGTACGGTTCTGCCTTGGTGTTGTTTAATGGAGACATGCTATAAAAAGCCACATGCAGCAAACGACAGACAGAGACGAGCTGCAGTAAACAAATATAAATGTGAGTTTCTTTGAAGTATAAGAATTAGCATAAAGGGGGGTAAAGTTTAAAAATCTGTGCAAAAAAAAATACAATCAAAACAGACAATAGCAAAATGAGTGAATCTGCAGCTCCATTTAAGCAATAAACTGTGTGAACTGAAAGTTAATGACGCTCCAGGCGCAGTTATTTGTCTTTAAAGTTGCCTTCGTTCAGGAGTTTATATCACAAAACAAAGAAAATTCTCCACATTGTCGACAGTAATCCTTAAAGCGTGACTTTACAAGCTGCTGAGTCCTAAAATAGAACAAATCTACAACATCTGCGTCTGACTTCAGCTCAGCTTAAGAATGAACATCTTCAAAGAAAAACGTGAAAACATGAATAAGACATGAACTCTCTGAAGATTCATTTAATGTAAGCGCCCTCCTGTTTAAAATGTGATAGAAACCGATTCTTAGGATCATATTTTATTGCAGTAAGAGAGCGTGAAGACAACAACAACAACACAAACACACCGACACACATCAGGGTTGTAATCCCAGGTTTTTGTCTTCAAGGTCGCCTAATGCCTCAGCTGGCTCTGCGCTGTGGGGACGTCCTTCATTTCTTTTAAACCGGCTGACAGAAGCTGCCCTCAGAGGCCTTTTAGTGTTTCAGTATTTGTGGCCTGATGACTGTGTTTGATTAACGGGGGCGGAGCCACAGGCCGTGTTCATCATTCAGATTTTAAAGTCTGCCTTAAACTGACTGTGAGGGATCCAGAGAGAAAATTTAAAAAGTTCGCTCGACCTGTTCACACTTTAACAGATGTTTCCATCCATCAGTCATCATGTGAACATATTAACTTCAGCTGAAGATGCCAAAATACTTACACTGATGATTCTTTGAGAGGGGATGTGTTGATGAGCAGGAGGATTATCACAGCTGTCAAAGAAGCTCCGCTTTCCCTGTTGGGATTAAACTGGAGAAAATGTCCGGTTTTAAAGAGAACTTCTGAATGCAGTTCAGGCCGAACCCTCTTTAAATGTGCTGATGTCAGGTCTCGGGTGTGTGCAGGTTAATAAGCGGAAAGCAGCTGTATTGACGAGGACAGATGAGCAGGAGCTGCTCGGTCTAAAGATCATCAATCAATAGCTGCGGTGATTGATTAGCTGTACACTCCACGTAGCTCATTAACTCATTATAGGCTCCGGGAAGCAAACAGGAAGTGATTCATTGCTTGACCTCACAGTTGGCCTTGAAGGCAGATGGCTGATGAAGAGCCAATAAAGGCGTAATCCACCCAAAACACGAGACCGTGGGCACAGAGCCAGGAGACAGTTTGACAGAGGTGAACACGCCTGTTTCCACGGTTTCCCAAATCAAATGATGACACAAAGCTTGAGGGACTTTAGACCCTCAGGGGCCCCGAGACGCTGCCTGCTTTGCCCTGATGACAATTCTGACATCCCAGACTGTGGATGGGGAAAAGTCCGTGATTACACATGAAAATAATGCCGAAACCATTGATTTATCAGTGAGTTGATCAGTAATTCATCAGCAGTGCTGGCAGTTGTTTTGATTAACACCTGAACCCCGGGGGTCAGGCAGACCTGCTGTATCCGAGAGTGGGAGTGCGTCAACATGTTGACTTGATTTCACCAACACACACACAATAGTCATAGACTGTATATAAAAGATGGATGCAGCCACTGCGACATCACCATGTGCCTTTTGAAGTTATGTCTTAAAGCTTCAAATTTAGATTTTTTTTTTTTAAATACCAGACGCCATGAATGAGGATCTGACTGTGAAACCAACAGACACTGTCTGCTCAGTGGCGACTTGTGATTGACATCTAATTAGTCAATGAGCATTCCCTGGCTTATCCTCCTTACTGACTCTAATATGACCATAATTTTCAAACATGAACTTCATGTTTTGTTTAGTATGACTTGAAATTGGTGATTGCTCCCATAAACTCAAGTTTACTGAGGCCATAGAGCGGGGGAGCTGAGGGCCAGTTTCCCACAGACTTTCATACATATGGAAGTCTTCTTGCAACCAGAAGAGTCGCCCCCTGCTGGTCTAAAAAACTTTAATTATAGAATTAAAGACAACTTTTTCTGGCAATCTGATCCTTTCAGTGTCCTAATGGACTTTGGTGCGTCAAGAATAACGTGGAAGCACATGGTCTTAAATTAAAAGCTTTTGTGGGATCACGCAAAATTGGATCTTTTATTTTCCTCTCATGTTTTTTTTCTTCTATGTCTCTTTTGGGGTTCCGTAGTTTTCTCTGCTTGAGGCCGAAAAATTAAAAAAAATTAACATCATGTTACATTCAGTAAGACTTTAAACTAGTGATTGGCTCGATAAGCGCATCAGTAAATTGTTTACTAAGGTCATAAATCAAGTGAGCACCATCGTCATTTCCCCATAGACTTATATACAAACAGATCTCTTTTGCAGCCAGAGGGGTCGCCCCCTGCTGGCCATTAGAAAGAAGTCAGGATTACGACGCTTCATTTTTGAATTATGTCCATCTTTAATATACAGTCTGTGCGAGGACCGAGCAGAATGGGAGCTGATGTGCATCTGTGTTTGTGTACCTCCAGGAAACGTCCTCCTGATGAAGAAGGTTCCTCCTCCTCACGGCTCAGTTTCTACATCACAGCAGCAGGTTGTCTCGACAGGTTGGTGCAACTCTAATCTCAGCCTGCTAATAAGTCCGGATGTCCGGCTGTCTACCGTGACAAACAGTGACCTCACAGGCAGCTGCCACATGGCGCCTGATGATGTCATTATTCTTGAACATCACCGAGATTAACTGGATAGACAGTATTGCCCAGCAGAGTTGCTCTTATATGATATTCTGCTGTTAGTGTTGCTGCTTCCCCTGTCTCTATTGCATCTGCACTGCAGCCCCGAACCTTTCTAGACAATAACTAATGGAGCTGCACATAAAAATGCAAATGTGTGACGGTTGAGTTGGACATTAAACAGTCTTTAACCTGCCAGCTCTCCGCCACAAAGTCCATGTGATGCTTGATTGTGCCCATGTGAGAACACCGCAGCTAATTGTTCAGTTAATTCACAGCAAGTGAGTGGGCGTCGTGCGTGCTGCCTCCTGCACCCTTCGCCTAAACCAAACAGATTAGAAATGAGAGCGAGCCTGAAGTGGACTATTTCCTGCTGTGTGCTGCACGTAAGAAAGGACATCTGTGGAAAAAGTCTTGACCCGATTCTGCCGACGTTGAAGTTCACGTGTGAAAACAGATTATTAGAATTGCTGGTGGAAGTTGCTGGGAGTGCGGTGATAGATGGAG
>VUQJ01026286.1:0-12772 GCA_015108635.1 Andinoacara biseriatus
GATGGAAAGGTAACATGTTCAGTACAGTTCAGGTAAATTCTGGTGCCAGTGGCTGTTAAAGTAGTTTGACAAAAAAAAAAATCCAAAAAACAAAAACAAACCAACAAAAAAAAAAACAGGTGAACAGAGGAGAAAAACTGTACTCATGTCTCTCTGAAGGTGCCATAAGTGCATTTATAAAACGTATTAATCAACATGTTTTACATACTTTATTTTTACAAAACCAAGGTGTAAACTCTGCATTGTGTTTTTAAACGAGGTCATGTGACGATATGTTCTTGCTGAAGCACAGCCTCGTCCTGGGGTCTTATAAGGAAACCAGTGGGGGGAAAGGATTAGCAGCTTTCCCCCTGTTTCCTGTATGCTATGGGTAGTTTCATATTTTTGACAAAGTGTGGTGTACATCTAAACTTTGCACAAAAAGTAAGATTTTTTTCTATGTTGTAACAATGCTTCTTGGAAATAAATCAGCTGTAAAGCCTTAAACATGTTCATTCACCCTTAATGTTTCCAAAAGTTCACTCCCTGTAGTCCTCGCTAACAACTCTAAAAAACCCAAACATTTTTCCAGCCTTCGGCTTGAAGAACTTGGCTTGGTTGTGATATATTTGATTACGTTTATCACATGTTTCATAAAACCCAACAAAGGCAATATCTCAGGAAATAAAAGTAGTTACACCCTAATAGCGCACTTCAAGCAAATGGGACAACTAAAAATACGGATAAAGCTGGTGCACTGATAAGGCCTCCACTTGTGTTTAAGAGTAAACCTGGTTGTGCTGGTTCGTGTGGAGAGAGTTAGAGAAAGATTTACGGGACATTATTAAAATCCAGATAATGTAATACAATGTTTATCCATTTGAATAGGAGCAACAAACACGTCGTGGTTACTTTTGTTTAAGTGAAGAAGGGGTTTGTTAAATACCTACAGATGGGTACTTAAACGTTTTTCTGGTGAGCTTGTGGCCTCAGTCAAGTCTCACTGACTGCGGCATGACGTTCAGCCATAATTTGCTTCACCACTTCTCCCAGCTGGAAGTCAAATATCCATTAGGTTATGGCTACATTGTGTCTGACAAGTCTCTACCACATGAGCAGTTTCAGTCAGTTTTTCTAATAGATCCACCCTTCAAAACAGCCAAAATGTTCTGCTCGAGGCTTAAAGATGGGCCTCACTAACCAACGGATGACATCATAGTGGCTACATCCATCATTTGTATACAGTCTATGGTATGAGCCATGATACCATGTTTGTCTGCCTCTCAGCTTAATTCCTCCTCTAAAATAGGAAAGGGGCATAAAACACAGACTTTTTAAACCTTCAACATATAAACAAGCTCTGCTGGTGAAGAGGGCTCTTAAGATGATTCCTTTCACCTCTAAGCCGGAGAAGCTGAGGGATAAATTAATTCTAATGAAGGCAGGTCGACCTCCTGAGCTGATGAGGTTTATTATTACCCTGCTGCTGCTGATGACTGTGGTGCCACAGATGAGGATAAAATGACACGCACATCAATAGAGCTGCGCAGGAGACCCAGGCACCCTTTTCATGGACATCACAAACAGCATAAACTATGTTTTAAAACAGTAATGGAGCTTAATTCAATCAAATTTCTATTTTTTGATCAGCGTTCTTTCTCCAAAGTGCCATTTCTTGGTGAGGCTGGATTGATAATTACTGCTTTCCATTCGTCTTTACAGGCAGCTTCAATTTAAATCAAGATAACACATTAAAAGTGGACCTGGCGTGACAGGCACACCTCCCTGCTTAAATTATTTCTATCAACAACTGTTTAAATCATTTCAGTCAGCATCTTTCAGGCAATTGAATTGACACACTCTCTGGAAAGACTCCACTCAGCAAATCTGAATCATTTAAATTGTTGGGGGTCGGAGCTGTATGCCAATCAGACCCAGCAGGGTTGTGAATAATTTGTGTGCAAGTCAATCTCTTTATATTAAATAAAGAATCAGTGTGTTCATTTAACTAGATTTCTCTCCAAGTAAGATGAAGCGCTTCCCTCGCAGCTCATGTTTGAAGACCAAACTGCGAGAGTTCAAACAATGACTTTTAAAGCTTTGTGCGCTGCTTGTTTGAAACTTTAACTTCGGACTATTTTACTTTAAACTTAATTAAACCCGTGTAACCTCTTGGGGAACTCGAAATGACACAAAAGCAAATGCTAACCGTGTTTCCTTTCATTTCAAAAGCTCTCCACAACTTAATGAGTAAATGTCTTTCTGGGCTGAGAGCAGTTTATGGCGATGTCCTTTAAGTGTTATTTAAACCACCAGCGACACACTGTTTGGTCTGGACACATGAGACAGTCAGCGATGAGCTGTTACTTTGCCGCAGTGCCTCCAAAAGCAGCTCCTTTTGCAAGAATGACGCTTGGCTTCAAATCCAGCCTCCATAACTGACAGGCTGACTGCAGATAGATCAGCTCTGATGCTGCTTCAGATATCAATTCCTTATCATAGCTTTCACTGCTCCCTGTTATATGATTAGCAGCTAGCGATCACTGATTTTCAGTCACACTGACAGCTACTGTGTACCGTAATGG
Source organism: Andinoacara biseriatus (assembly GCA_015108635.1). Taxonomy (NCBI): domain Eukaryota; kingdom Metazoa; phylum Chordata; class Actinopteri; order Cichliformes; family Cichlidae; genus Andinoacara; species Andinoacara biseriatus. Next base: position 2,565 of record VUQJ01026286.1, read on the forward strand.
TAGCGCCTGTCACACAGGTAAAATGTGGATTATTACAAATTTTTAAAATTTTATTTTTAAGAGCACAAATATCTCAGACTGTCCCTTGAAATTTCAAGATTTCGTAGGATGAATACTATATTCATATATTCAAGCTGAGTTGTTTTTTTCCATTACATCATGGAATAATAGGTAACACTATAAAGCCTAGGCCCAGATTTCCTAGGGTGGAAAAATTCAAACTAATCCAACCTCACCAGCATTTGGATTCTTCATTGTTTTATATTAAGAAAATAATTGATGCATTAAGACGTTGTTATGACTGTCATGGAAATTCTGAACAGAGATAAATCATTTTGCACTTCTTTTCAGTACTACACGTCCCGTTAGGAGAGAAGCATTTATGATCCTAAAAATCATAGATCTGGGAGGGATGCTGAGTGTCTAATGATATGTTCCATTAACCTCAGAAGTCGGATGGGAGTGACGTCACTCTGGAGTTGAGCCTCTCCTGGTGCTAAAGTAAGAAAAGAAAGGAGAAACAGGATTTCTTTTCCTCCTTTGCAACGAAGAGCAAATTGCGTTTGGCTTCTTTAGTGAGTCACAAATACACAGTTTACAATTTACAGTTTTGCTAATGTTCATCTGCATATTAGTTAAGTTGGGGCTGGTATGACGTTCCAAGTTGGCCGTCCCAGTTGAAAATTCTGACCAGGAACCTCGACATTCTCATTTCCGACTTCAAACTGAACACATCATGAGCCAATTAACACCGATCTGGGTCAAAGATGAGGAGCTCAGACACCGAGTGGTCATATTTGCACCCTAACCTCCAAGCTGCTCTTCCAGCTGGGTAACTCTGAACCGCAGGAAGCCATTTCTGCATGGCGGGGCAGACAGTATCGAAGGCTGAGCACAGAGGAAATGCACGCACGCACGCACACGCACGCACACACGCATGCACACAGCAGAAAACACAGGATTTGCAACCATTCACATCCCCACCTAACAAGAGTGGAAAGCAGCACCGGCCACACACAGGCGACTACTTAGCTGTGGGTTTAACAGTGTACCGCTAGAATAATTGGAAACAAACCAAGTTTGAAACTCGGTACCGCTTCTCGGCTCCTGGCTGGATATGTGCCTCATTTTAGTTCACAAGCACCCAGGACAGAGAGCTCAACTACTAGGAATGCAGTAACAAATCAGTCGAGCATCAGGCTTATTGACTGATTATGGCCCATCCGCAAATAAGCACGTCGCCAGAACACGTTGCTCTGAATTCTGCTGAAAACACCCTACAAATCATCTACTGTCTTCACCTGTTTTTGTGTCTGTAGCTTCAAATTCAGGTCAGAGTACTGCCTTTCCCTGGGGGGGTGGGGGGATGGGGTATTATCATTGACCAATATAGCAGGTAACAAAAACACAGGAGTTCAACTCCACATGTTTGATTCAAAATCTGAGTAATTTTTTTAGAGTTAGAGACAGCAGAAGTGGCTCAAGTGAGTAAACAAAAAAATAAATAAAAGTGCAAACTGCAGCTGCTGGTTTGGCATTCAAGAGCACAGATCCGTTCCACTTCATGTTGATTCAGACATAAGCTTCCTGATCCATGAAGACAGGAAAGAAGAGCAGGCTCAGATTTTGTGGGTCTGTACGCACAAAAGAATCATGTAAAGTGGAAGTTGCAAAAGTATTTCTGACAACTTGCTGGAAAGTAACACAAGAGAGCCGGAGCGCTGCAATTTTAGGTGACGCTGTGACTTTATGCATGTATTTACTGTTATACTCTGAATAAAGGCGCCATTATCCACCAACACTTTGGTGTATTATATATTTTTATATAGTATTTCAGCTTGTAACATGTCCAATAATCATTTAAGAACGTTTCTAGAGATCTGATGCCCTACATCTTTGCCCCACTCTCTACGTTAGTTAAGACCTTTAAGAAAATATTTATCAGAAAATGATGATGGCGACATATAAAATGTTGAAAATGAGAAATCTGAAGTTGATGCCAGCGAGACGATTCCCAAAAGTTGGTGGAGGAGAAAGTTTACCGCTGTGTTGCATCACCGATTCTCTTAAAAACCCAGGAGGTTCCAGTTGCCGTCATTTTGAAACACAATTGTTTATCCAGGTTGGAGTTCACCTGCTCAACAGCTTGGGGCCGTTTTCTCATTGTTTTTCATTTCAGAACACCTCAAATTATGGGAATGTGATAGCTAGGACTGCGAGCTGCAGACTGCAAGCAGAAATGAGACGGTGACACGGTGATGTGGTGGTTAGAGTCGCTGCCTCCTGGTTTGCATCCACCGGCCGGTCTTTCTGCGTGGGAGCTCTCCGGGTGCTCCGGCTTCCTCTCACAGTGCAAATACGTGCATGTTAGGTTAACTGGTGGGTGATTCTCAGTTGGCCTTATGTGCGAATATGTGTTTGTTCTAGGCAGGCGAACAGTCCAGGTTTTCCCTGCCTCTCACCTATGGCAGCTGGGTTAGGCTCTAGCTCCTGAACTGGATGAACTGAAGAAAAAAATAACCTGATGGATGGGGTTGCAGAGCCACTTGACTAAACATTTACATTTCTTTCCCCAGTGATGACAATTAAGTTCAGTCTTCCAGAGTGTCATGACCAGTCACATTTTGTAAACGGCCTCATTTAACTCTTTACGTAGCACTTTTTGTCACGTAGAATCAAAGCGATTTCTCACTTTGCATCCACTGACTGTCACTGTTCCTTGCCACACTGTTGCAAAGAACTCAGCCTCACCTCACAGGCTGCACAACAAGCGTTTCTTTCTTCCTTCCACTCACAAAGAGACACATTCATGGAGAGAGAGAGAGAGAGAGAGAGAGAGAGGGAGGGAGATTCACACTTGCACTGTGTTTCCTAAGAGATAAATGATCAACAAACTGAGAGAGAGGGAGAGAGAGTGCCTGAGTCAGAGCCATGGGAAGTCAGCGATAAATGTTAGAATGTGCGTAGTTTAACGCTGATTGTGTGCGTTTGGAGGATGCTACCTTTCATTACCAATACAAAATCATTTGGCTCCAACTACAATCCACGCAGAAGCTCAGCGGCGGCGATGACGAAACCAGGGTTAGAGAGGGATAGCGGGGGTTCCCTCGTCCTCTCTTTTCTTTTGGCTCTGGCTCTACTTTGCTAAATGGTAACTGGGAACAGATGCTTAAAAACAATTAGAAAAAGCCCACGGGCTCCTTGATTTGCAGCAGAACAGGATGGAGCTTACAGACTCCTTGGCTGTGAGGAGGAACGTGCATGGACTGGTAAACTGGTTGTGACCCATGATGACTCTCAGCCAGCCACCACAGCTACAGAAAGCTGACTGAGGAGAACATTAAACAGCGAGGTGAGGCAAACCTCCCCCACAAAAATCAAAGGCAGAAAGATGATTTTGAATGACTCCTTAAAGTTTTAAAGGAATGTGATTTACACTCTTTCTTCCGGCTGCACTTCTCCCAGAGTCAGTGAGGCCCTTTCAGCCCCTTACAAAGCTCCTCTGTGGGAGGGACAGTGATATCAAACTGCATACCACAGCTTTGCGCCATATTGCACCTCCTACAGAGGTACAATATGTAAGAGCTACAAAAGGACAAAAGACAAGATAAGGCAAGGAGTAGACTGTGAGTCAGGAAATAGAATTACTGGAATTTCCCTTTCATTTTGAAATGCTAAGGAAAGCATCTGACCACATGTTTTCTTACCAGTAAAACTGAAATCCATGACAACCTTGATTTCTGCAAAAAGCCTTCCCTGGCTGATGACAGGAAGCCCGGACAAACAACTCTTGAGAGCTTTTCACCTCAGCACAGAGGCCATAGTGCTGATTACTGCCCCTCCATTTTTCTCTCTCACGTCTAAGCATATACACTCATATGCAGCATATACTACTGCAGCGCTATATACTTCTCAAATGCTCACTGATTAAACATCCCAGAGGATACTAGAAGTTGTGTCTCGAGCAGCTTTAAGAGCTCCAGCTTGTTTCAGAGTCTGACTCTTAGCAGAGACTTTTAATTTCACTGTTGAAAACTACTGGAAAAACTAACATAATTTAAATATGAAGATTGATTTTAACATCCATCCATCCATCCATCCCTTCTCTTCTGCTTATCCTGTTCAGGGTCCAAAACAGGGCTCCAGGATCAAAACAAAAATGGCAGCACAGAGCTGGGCAAGCAGTCCAAAGCACCATTCAGGTCAAAAAAATAACACCATGCAGGGAACATGGTAGGTCAGGACGCCGCCCAGACAAAGGGACCAGACTCAGGGTCGGTGGCCCCACCGTAGAGGCTAAGCAGTTCAGGAGGCCGGCAGCGGGACCACCCTCAGATGCAGGCTCACGACACACAGATGTAGCAGAGCACTGCAGGCGAGGACATGTGGGCACCGTTGACGACGGCACTGCGGCAGACCGGGGTGGCGGTGAAGGTTCCGATCTTGCAGCTGACGATGATGGTGGCAGTCGAGGCTCTGACAGCTGATGAGATGGCGGCACGGCATTGGCTGACTGTCTCACTGACATTGGCAGTGCAGACTCTGAAGGGCCTGGCGTGGATGAAGATTGGCTCTGAGGAGGGCCTCCTTCGCTTGCATCAACATCTCTTTTGGCCTCATGTTTAAAATTATATTAAAAATCTATGAAAACGCAAATCCAACACTTTTTATGAACTCTGGGTTGTTTATCTTTTTAATTTGTCACGCGTTAATGAGGGAATAAGCTTTTCCTGGCCACGAAACTTGCTGTTTGTCAATTTTCCAATTAATTTTCAGCCTCTGGAAATGGTTGACTATATAAAAATGGCTATTATTCCTAAACTGTTGTTAATCCCTTTGAATTAAAGCTGAAAGTCTCCATTTTGATCACATTTTGATTGTTTGATCTAGAAGCAAAACTACAAATACTGTCTCACCGTCCAAATACTTGTGGACCAATCAGCCTGATAGCATGCATAGCATATGTTAATTAGCATAAGTGCTGATGGATCGGCAGAGCAATAAGAAGTCATCCTGATTGTGCTCAATTTCATGGTAAAATATTTTAGACTGGACAAAAGCCAAATACAGATTTTCTTAAACTGACACTTTTCCTTCCTCCCCTGCACATATCAGCTGTTAATGACTTCTGACAGTGTCCTTTTAACAAAGAAAATCTTAAGGAAAGGAAGTTTTTTGGCACTTTTAGGCGTCCTGCTTCTACTGCTACAAAAAAGCTGCCAGTGGTTGTATTTTAGAAATGTTCACCTCGGTTTTGGCTCAGAGTTGGTTAGTTGGGGTATTTTAAAGTCAGATATTTGTAGTTCTCAATAAGGTAGAACACTTTGGTTACAATATTAGATGAATTTAAACATGGAGAAAAAAAACAAAGAAACTTCACATGCTGCTGCAATTTTTCTGTAACTGGAAATTAAGGTAAGTGTTGAGCAGGAACGCCGCAGTAAACATTCAGCTCCTTCCATCAAATAAATCCTGATGCTGACACCATCACATACCAGCATCAAAGATAAAGTCACCATGCTTTTTAAAGCTTTATGTCCCACACACCTCACCAGCTGTGCTGAGTATTAACAAGGTGTGACGAAATTTTCCCTGGGGTGCCGCAGACTCATGACATGCCTTATCAGCAGCTCTCCAGTCCCAAGATCCTGTCATGTCATTTGCACACCCAAGTTTACTCAAAGATGCAGTCCAGACTCATGCCTTACTTTGTGCAGAAATATGGGAGCCATTTTCAGCTTTCAGCAGCAAGATATCGAAGCATTTCCAGTACTGAAAGGTGTTCTTGGCTGATGACACTGCCTGGCTGCGACAGCTGGTTGCAAGTATGGCGGACTTTGGTTGTTAAAAGGCTTTACAAGTTCAAACAAGGCTTAAAATATAACCTGATAATGCAAAATCAGCATAGACTGAATAAATGTATCAGATAACTAATCTAGTATTGATGGAGATTCACTAAAATTTGTTCAAATGACCAAAAACTGCATGACAAAAAGATGCAAAGCCAAAGACCTTTTAAAGACCTTTTACGCAGGAGAATAAATATGGATCATCATTACAAACATTTGCATTTGTAACTAATTTAATATATTTTTTTACACAAAAACTTTCCAGGACTGCGTTTGCATATTTTGTGCTTTTTGTGCTTTTTGTGCTTTTTGTCCCATGCAGCGACTTTCTCCCAAACAGCTGTGGCTCAGACGGTAGAGCGGGTCACCTACCAATCAGAAGGCTGCTGGATCGATCGCCAAAGTATTCCTGGGAAAGATAATGAACCCCGCCCGGGTTGACCCTGATGCATCCGTCGGAGTGTCAGTAATAAAAAGATAAAAAGAGCTTAAGCATGTGTGTGTGATTGAGTGAATAAGACTTCTGGTAGAAAACACTTGGAGCGCTCAAATTCAGCAGCAAAGTGCTACAGCATACAAGAACTATCCATCTATGACTTATATGGCAATTATACAAAATTCATAGAAAAAGGCATGCATCTCAAGCTAGGTAATATATAACCTTGGGCATGTGTGGCTTCTTGATATCAGTATCTCACAATCGCATGATGATGATGAAACAACAGAATAAATTACTGCCTTGGGGAAATGCAGGGTAGTGAGTAGAGTGGTTTTTATTTGCGATGACTCACCAACAGCACTGCTCATAAATTGGTTATCACCCCAATAACACTTCAAATAAAGAGGTATATCTATTTCAGAAGTAAAAACATATTTTTAATAATGCATGATAAATCTGCTTTAATGTCTCCTTGCAGAGCAGTTCAAAGTTCTCTTCAAGGAGTATCAGGATGCACCCTGCCTGCAGGCATGCCTTCAGGAGAAGACATGCTGAGAGCAAATCAAATACCAAATTGCCACACTTGTATTCTCTTTGTCCACAGGCAATGCATTAGACACAGGGCAATGTTGCAAAGTGCAGATTGTCACATTACTTTTGGTGGCATGAAAAGTGTTTTGCAAATCAAATTTTGAAACCTGGAGCTCTGAAGAGCTGACTGTGGTGATGTTGTCTGTGGAATTATCAAAAGCAATCAGGACGTTATCAGTGAGGTTATACTTGCTAGCTCAATAATAAACAACAGGAACTGTGTTATAAGTTTGAATTAACGTCGACTAAAATCACGATTCCTTAAGTTTTTATTTAAGCACATGAACTAGCAGTGACTTCACCATATATCAAGCCCAAAGGCGTTCATAATATATTATTCATCAAGTCATGTTCATGAGTCATGTATTACTTATGCATCAATTAAGCATGCAGATCATTGATATTAAAAAATTACTGATGCGTTTATAGAGCTTAAAATATGGCCCGGATGTGATCTGTTTTACATGGTTCAGTATTCTCATTTATGGCAGTGATAAAATCACTTCCAGATCTGTGAGTACGCTTGTATAAGAGTACGTATGTAAATATTGTCATCAAGCAGTGAGAAGAGGCGCTGTGCAGCTACAGTCGAGTCTCCCTGAAGGATGCATGCATCGCTGTAGTGTCTCGTGGGCGAGTCTGTGCAGTCCACAAGATATTGGCAGGAGTGTTGCTGCCAGATCCAGAATACCAGAAACCGGAGATATTCTGCGCAGGTGCTAAAAAGAAACCCCATTTCTTTTACTCGTGTGTGAAATGGTCTTTTTCCCGTTCCTGGACATATACAGTCCATAAAATGTCTTACAAATGTGCATCAAACCAGGACCCGAGTAAAGACAGCTGATCAAGTTGTTTTACTAACTCATCTACCCAAGGCGTTTTGTACAGGGTATAGCAGCCGTGGCATTTGTTTCACTTTAATCTCAAAATTGTTTTTTGACTGTATTCTCAAAATTTTGACTTTGTTCCCAAAATGCTCAATTTAATTTTATTTCTTAACGTGGTCCTAATACACCTTCATACTGATCAGAGTCTCACACTCCCAAAAAAATATTTATGCCCAAAACACTGACTTTAAGTAATTTGATTACACGTAGATTTTCTATGTAATTTTGTTACATAAGTACAACGTAAAACGTTATATTTACTGGAAATTTACTTGATTGGTATACATTCAGCTAATACCAATCATATTTTCCTAAATGATTAATTATTTGAACAAATAAACCTTTGATACAGTTGCTCCTCTTTGATGTTTGATTGTTGTGCTAGCATTGTTGTGTTAGCATCTATGCTAGCGCTACCACATTCCTACGTCTACATTTAACAGTATGTGTGCATCTATGAAGGTCCACGTGTACGTTTTTATACATGTGACCGCTGTGCTGTCTTGCTGATGTGCAGGGGCCGAACTCCTTGTAATGAAACATGCATGTTGTTACTGCCATTGGAGATAATGCAGATAGTTGGCTTTTCTGCATTCAGTGAATGAAATTTGCGTTCTGGATGTTTTCTCCTTATTTCAGTTTTAGAGAAAGAAGAATTTGAGTTTTGACACTGTGTCTCCTGTTGACTGTCTCACTGAATACTGTCAGTGCAGACAGTGAAGCTGATTCCCTTCCCATACCCTGTAACTACAATGTCCACAGTCTGACCCCTCTGTCTCAGTCTCCATAGATATGAAAAATAAATATAATATTGTCATCTTCTTAAAATGATAGCCTAAGTCATTCCTTAACAAAAAAAATATTTTTGCCTATATCATCATATTATTAATAATTGATTAAGTTTTTGGTCTTGTCTGAAAAACCTTTAAAAAAAAGAGGGTAACAACATAACGAGAATGTTGCTGTTTCGGTTTTTTCCCTCCTGGAGAAACTTCCCGGCTGGCCTGCTCGAGTCTTACCTTTCCAGGAGCTTTGGTCTTGTTGTTGTTGTTGTGGGAGGCCAGAATGACGTCTTCGTGGACGCGATCCAGAAGCCACAAGAGAAATTCCAGGGCATCATGCTGGGAATTACCACGGAATTGTGATCCATACTTGGACACTACAGCCTGAAGGCAAGAAAAGTAGACACAATTTAAGCCTCGCTTTTTTTCCCCCCCGCTGCAGATGACAGTTACAAACATGTTAAGTTATGACAGATCCACTTCAGAGAGAAACCTTAATTAAAAAATGTGTTCTATCCACATACTCCCACATTCCTTTCTGGTTGTTATTTGAGTTTCATAATTTGACAGCCTGTTAGATTTAAAGCCGTGTCAGGAGAACCCCAAAAAGGGCCTTGATAAGATATTCTTTCTGCAGAGGTTTCTCCCACATTATGTGACGCTCTTGCACTGCCTGTTTACCGGTTTTAACAGCCCCAGCCTGCTCGCTGGTGTAGCTGAGACTCCTGAATGGACAGGCGTACCCTGGGCTTCTCCACAGAACGCTGATCAGAGAAATCCTGGAATTGCAAATTTGCACAAACGCACTTCACGCTTCCCTCATCTCTGCCCAGCCCACGCTTAGACTTCAGAATTTGCAAAATCTCTCTTTATGTAATGCTTAAAAATACTTGCTAATAAAAATTTAAGCAATCTAAAAGCATCACCTTCTCACCTTGTTGTCTCATTTAACTAGAATTTCAAGTTTTTGCTTTCAAATAAAAGGTGTGAATAACATTTTACCTAAATGCATGTTGAAGAGCGCACCAACTCGAGTACAGTTTAATGTCACTTCAGATGTGAATCGCACACGGCTCAATTAGACAAAGAATTTGCTTCGTGAACTGCAGCCAGCGGCCCGAAGAAGCCGAGGCTGTGATGAGAGATTATTGCTGAGGGAACAAAAGACTGATACTAATATGCCTCTTATAGCTATTACACCCCGACGTGATGCAGGGTGTCTGACTAAGCTACAGGATTGTACGTTGAGAGCTGCTATTGCAGTTCTTTAATAAACGGATAGACACACTGAATTAAAACACAGCTAAATCAGCACTGAAGTGTCCTTGAGCAACGCAAGTAAATGAATCTCGCTTCAGCCCACAATATAAAAGGTGCAGTTGTGCAGGGCAGCTGTCCAGCCTGACTGTGTGCAGCTGTCTGAATGCAGGATAGAGGGATAGAGTCTTCAAAGTAATTACGGAAATGTGGACAGGAGCAAAAAGTGAACATAAAAATTCATAAACATAAAAAATGCTGGCACAGACTTGGCTGAGCAATAAAGTTCTCTAATCTTGTCGTCTGATCTTGTCATGAAAGTGAAGCTTCCCTTGCCTCGTACATCTCAAGGAAGCCGAAAGAGTGATGAGTTTTGTCACTGCAAGCAGCTACAAGATGAGAC
>VUQJ01026288.1:4226-19551 GCA_015108635.1 Andinoacara biseriatus
GAATAATAAATAAAATTTTTTTTTTTTTTTTTTTTTTTTTTTTTTTTTTTTTTTACTTGGCAGCTGTGCTCACATTGTGCCCTTCACAAGTAGGCTGATTATCAGGGCCATTAAAATGAGGGAATGGCAATCTGACTCTTATAATGATGGTGATAAAAATGAGTATAAGGGTCGGTGCTGTGGAGAAGCCTGGATGTATAACAAATGGAAGTCACAAGAATTACAAGCAACGTACAGTAGAGCAGGTAATGCAAACTTGGAGTTTTATCGTTTGTTTTTTTTTCCTTTAGAAATGTTTTGCCATTAACACGGAAAAAAGAAGGAACACGTCAGAATCTCATAAATCTAATATGTCACGCTGTATAGTGTTTTTTTTGTTAGGCTTGCCAACCATTGAGGCTAACAGCTTGGCTCCTCATTCTGCTTCATCTGCTTCTTCAATGCCCTTTCTGGCCTAAACCAAGCATGAGTAAATAGAAGTGCAGCGAGGATGCGGGGACAAATTACTAGCTTCCTTTTGCTTTTATATGTATACGTGCATGTGCATATGGTGGAATGTGTGTTACTGCTAAAATAAAAAAGGGGATGCTGATGGAGGCAGGTGCAGGTTTGAATAAAAGTGTAATTGCATGTGTTTCGTGGAGTCGTATGTGCAGACAAGTGTGTGTGTGCGCAGGAAACGTGTATCTGTGTGTCAGGTGGTAATTAATAAAGACAGGAACATTGGCTTTACCGCTGTGCTGACAGTCACACATACTGGGAATAAAGACAGTCTTGCTCCAGCCAGCCGCACCATTGCTAAAACTTTTTTCATCAGTTAAAAAGTAAACTAAGACTTCATTTAGCCAATCAAGCTTTCTCTTAATTTCAGTGTCCTAGTTTTGTACAGCTGAAGGTAGGGATACAGAAGAGAGTGCTATGCATTATTGAGTCCCTCCTTTTACTTCATTTTAGTCTTGCAGCAGTTGTGGATTAATATTGTAGTAGTCTGATATGCACAAAAAAAAGTTCAACTATAGTAGAGAAGGAGAATAGGTTTCTCTGAACTTTTGGAGTACTTTGTTACCCCTTTGAACCCTTCACATAAAACATCAAAGTTCTCAACAAAGTTAACTTGCAAGCAATTTGCACATGCGAGTCAGGGCACTTAGCGAGACATAAAGAGTTCATTGTGCCCTGCAAACTAACCACTGGACCTGCAGTGTTTGTTTTATACTCGACTGCAACAGAAGTAATCAGAATTTTCTGAACTGAACCAAGTGAGAGGAACATAATAGAAATTTCTGCTCCATGGTGATACAGGTGGTGAAGAAGTGTGTGTGTGTGTGTGTGTGTGTGTGTGTGTGTACTGCTTTCTAAAATTTCAAGTGCAGATATTTCATATCAAAGGCAATTTTAAGCGTAGGCTTTTAAGAACCTAGATTAGTTGTCTGTAATGAGGATTAAAAGATAAATTTCTAAAATTTATTTGTTTTCTTTTATTTTTTATATTTACTGAAAGAACTCTCAAGTGCATGTCTCGAGTGTATACACATTCACTCCACTGCAGTTGCTGTTAGTTTATACAGGTAGCCTTGGACGTTTGTGGTTGTGTAATTGTGTCTTAAGCTTTAAAACACATGAAAAAAAAAAAAGAGAAAGTTTAGTATTCTTCATCAACCAGGCAGCAGGCACTTTATAAAGCAAATGCAGTACAAAAGGCAGGGTCACAAGTAAGTGCTTCCATAACTTTAGAGAAAGAATAGGGGGAATGACAAGCAGCGCAAGGTCAAAGCAAACAAGGACAGAGAAAATGGAAATGATGTCCCATGTGTTCATGTGCATATGTAAGTGTGTGTGGGTGCACGCGCGCGTGTGTATTTGTCCATGATTTTCTTACTCTGTCGATCTCAATTTAGTGTTTAATGTTCAATTTGAATTTGGCAAGATCACTCTATAGTGGCTGTAGTCACTTATAACAACGATCAAGCACAGTAGCTAACAAAATCTGCAAAACATGCACAGTGCAGAAATTCAACACACCGCTGAGCACAGGGATGACTACGGGCATTTCTCGAAAAGAAAAGCATGTAAATGAACACGGTGCCGTCTCACTTGTGCAACTTCAAAGTCAAGTTACTTTGATTTTTTTTTTAGACCATGTGCATCCACGAAAGAAAATGGGTTCAATCAGTTAGTGAGCTTCTGCATTCTGTAACAACTTCAGTGTTTGGGTGCTTGTAAAGAGACTGTACAGGGAGCAGGAGCTGCAGCCCGAAATTTAAGCAACAGTTGCACTTCTTTACTTTGGCATCAGCTTGAGTTCACAGCAGCTTGCATTGGTTTATAACAAGTTAGCAGTAAAATCCACACAGCTTTCCTGTGTGAGACTGTACAACAGAATGAAGTATTCAGTGTTATCTTAGCCTAGAGGAAACATGAATATAAGATTGTAGAGCCTTTCATTCTGAAATCCCTCATTACCGCGTTTGTACAAGGAATACGACGTGATGTTAAAACTTTATTTTGGGTAAATTATTCACGTTTGGTTCCAAAATGTGGCGTTGACAAGGCATGTTTGCACATCACAGACATTTCTCATGCCAGTAAGAACTTCCAGGGAGTCTGAATGGATTCCTCCAACATCACCAGACACAGTTTGCATTATTAAACTCACCAGCAATGTGTATAACATGGGCAGACCAAAGTCTAGTATCCCAGCAACCGTGGGTGAAACTCGGTATCTCTCTGGTTTAAACTGGTCCCAGTACAACGTGAAAACCTGAACTCCAGATGGATGTTAACTTTGTTTCCATTTAAAATAGATGCTGTGTCGCACTGCCTTTTACAAAGTGAGAAAAATAGATTATATGATTGCAATAAAGGAATTGAATGCATATTTTTATTTATTTATTTATTTTTAACAACTAATGACTAATTTGGTTAGTGCATGGTTGTGAACAAACAGCCTCAAATCATCTCCACATACTATACAACCTTGTATTCACAGAAAATAAAAAAAAACACTTTTACATGTGTGTACATCCATAATTCTGTCTCGTGTTTGCATGGTTAAGTTACAGCATCAGACTCTTTGCAAATATCACTTTGCTGTCCCCGGTGTCAGCATCATGATCCCGGGGGGTGGGGGCAGTTAAGTGTGAAGTAAGTAGTAAAAAGAAAGGGCCTTCGAGCTTTGTGAGCTCTGCGGACATTCTAATTATCTGGAAATCTGCGACCTGCAAATGTTCAGCACTTTCACTTGATAACAATTCCACAGCTCTGCTGTTGGGGTTACTGTAAGTGATGGAACAGTGGTGCACTTTTTTTTTTTGGATGTCAGGTATTTAAGCATTGCCTCTGCCTTAACCACTAATGTCACTACTTGGTTCACAGACTGCGGACGTCCTGTGTACCGTATCTAATATGTGATGATTGAATAATAATACACTAACAAAAACTAAAAACATTATTTCTTGAACAGTCACATTGGTGCTCACTATCATTAAAAATGATGTACAAGTCGTGTGTTGCTGTCTTATGGGTGCAACTTAAACAAAAAAGGCAGTGAACCATCACCTTGCTGTTGAAAAATTAACATCACAAATAGATGGATGATGTCTCTCTCGCTTTGTCTCATTCCCACCTACTCCCACTCTGTGTCGCCTCAATCATCAACCGTGCTACTCTCAGATTGTTTGCTCTCCTTTCATGAAACACCTGTGAAGCTCGGGGATCCGGTCGCCATGCCTGCAATTAGAGGCATATATTCAGGGAGCCTAACCAATCACGGGGAAATCGATTGCAAGAGAGCAAAGACAGAAAGTTCAGCCTATACCCCTGCGGTTTAAAGAGCAAGCAATTAACTTTTGTGTAATAATGAGAGGGATTGTTCATGCTGTACGCTATACAGTGTTGCTTGTGTCAATACATTCATTTTCCATTGTTTAGTCAACGTTTCCTGCCTGATAAATATGAGCCGAGCTCATTTTTTCCCCCTCTCAGATCCCACCTCTGGGATTGCTGCTCGTTGAAAACTAAAATTCGATTTCATCCTAAGAGATATGAAAGCAATGATCTTAAGTTAAAAAAAAAAAATACATGGGTAACAATTCAGTTCACAGTGGAGCTGTCATTTCAACACTTGCTATGACTGAGCCAGACTTTCTTGCTTCTTTCTCTTACTGAGCCCTCAGTGCTTTTTTTCCCCCCTTCTTCTGTTTGTAACAAGGGATCATGTCAGCCCATTAGACCCCTGTTGAAATATGGATGAGGAGATGAGAGAGATGAGGGCTTAGAGTTCCTTTCTCAGCTCGATCCTCTTCATCCCCATCTTCCCCTTCTGATCTCTGTTATCCTCACTTCCCTCTGTCAGTTCAGAGAGTGATGAGTGTGTTGTTTGTCTGCTATTCAAAGGAAAACCTTCACAAAACATATTCGCACAACGAATTGTCTGGTTCATTTCATGATGTTGTGTTTCTTTCTGCTAACTGTATGTTTAATACATGCTGCCCTTTTTAAAACATTTTTTATCAGGTTGCAGTGTTATTCTAGCTACTCAGTTACAATATGTTGGTTCTGGTCAAGCTGGTCCATCTTGAATTAAACTGACCATTTGCTTCAGGCACTCTCTGAAAACAACAGACCATTAAAAAAATAATCAGTTTCTGGGTTTTAGAGCAGAGATTATGAGACCATATGGGCAGATTTACACAGTGACTCTTGTCACATTACATGGCCCCTGAGGAGAGCTGTATGCTGTGAGCTTCCCAGAAAGACTCCCTCAGAATTATTGTTAAGCTCATGTGGCACTTTTCTGTTTCTCCTTGTGACATGTATGAGTACATAATGAAAGGTCTCAGCCTTACAATGCAGGTAGTTACACAGGTGAGTGCTTAACAAATTTATTAGGCCACCTGTCATAGAAACAAGAAAACAAATATTTTAGAAATCTGTCAAAATTTTGTTTAAAACTGAAAAGCATATTATTTATTTGGCAAATAAGAAACTAAATGCATGTTTTTATGCTCGGACTTGGGTTGGCAGAGTGTGCTTTTCTGGGAAGTCGGAAATTGTGTAGAAAAAGTGTAACATTCACACATGAAAAAACAAAAGAACAAACGAAAAATCTATTTAGAAATGCAAATAGATAACGGCAACTTAATCCAAAAAAATAAATAAATCAATAAAATTATATGCTTAACTATTTGTCTCAGATTTTTTGTAAACTTGTAAATCTGGAAATGTATGAACAACATCAATAATTAGATTTTACTATTAAAATATAATTTTGATTAAAAATGTGCATACTGGTGGATTAACCATTACAGAAACATAAAAGCTTATTTTGGTAATTACCAATCTTACTATAATAATCACAGCGTATCTCCTCTTTAATGTGTACAGGGGGTGTTTGCTATTAGTTAATTTAGGGCAGCTGCAGCATAAACCTTACATTAAGTGTGGGTTAATTAAGAACCCACAGCCCACAGATCAACTGTTTTGTTTTTCTTCAGGTTACACAACTTTTGTGTGTTTGATCATTTTTCTTCAAAAGTTGACGTGTGTGAGCGGTGTGGTGAGCAGGGTGGACCCAAATGCAGAACTCCAAACAGGACTGACTGTCAACAATGGTTTATTATCAGAAAAGTAATCCAAAACATAGAAAACAGAAGAAGACCAAAAGGCAGTAGGCAGGAACAAAACCCACACCTCCACGAGGGAGGACGCGACAGAGAACAAAACAAACAAAAAAACAGAAGGCCAAACAGGGGCCAAAAACAAACAAAGAAAACTGGCAGCACAAGGCTGAGCAAAAGTCCAAAACCCCAAAGCCCTGGGGAGGAAGCAGGGCAAGGGCCAAACAGTCCAGGAGGGCCAAGGAGCAGAACAAAAAACAAAAAACACAAGGCCAGAACAAAAAGCGACGATACCAGGCTGGAAAACAGTCCAAAATAGGGCATCCACACATGGCAGAACAGAAATGAACAGTTCAAAAGGTTCAGGGGGCCGCCCAGGCCAAGGAACCAGATCACAGAGTTCAAAAAGACAGAACAGGAGGCCGGCCACGCTCCCAGCGGCGATCAGACGAGGACCCTCGAACGACGACGAAGAATGCGGCGGAGGCAGAGACGCTCCAGAGCCTTGGCTGGCCATGACTCGGGACACTTGGAAGGCCCGGGATGAGCGGGAAGCTGGAGCTACAGCTGACACTGGAACTTGAGACAGGGAGCCTGAAGCTGCTACAGTTGACTGGGACATTGATGGGACTGTAGCTGCTACAGCTGACTGAGACTGGGAGGCTGAAACTACTACAGCTGACTGAGATGGCCGTGGGGAAGCTGAAGGCTGTGGAGCAGGCTGAGGCGCTGAATTCATAGCCAAACCCTCTGGAGACTGAAACCCCTCTGCAGGGCACACCGCCGTCTCAGACACTGCTCACAGTGGTCTCCTGAAGCTGGAGCTGAGAGTGAGCTTTAGCTGACCTCACTCGAGGCATCGGTATGGGTCCAGGGATAGGCCCGTCCACAGCCATCCCCACCCAAGGAACAGGCAGGGACAGGTTGAGCTCTGCGCAGCCCCAGCCTAGGGGCAGTGATGGGTGCTAGGTGCTCAGGCACAGGGGAAGCCTCAACGGCTTGATATAGGCTTTAGTTAAGATGGGTAAAGAATCCAGAAGCCAGGGGAGTTCTGACATCAGTCCATACAGCCTGTGTGCTATGGTGTCCTCTTGCTCATCACAAGGTTGCCTGAACCAAACACAAAGCCTCAAAACTAAGTCACACATAGTTGACCTGAATTCTTTGGGGGGCAGATTAGTCTTGTTATTGTCCACTGTTATATTGTTCACAGTGTGAAGAATGCAGTCTTTGTATGAGTGTGACAAGGCAGGTGGTGGTGCTTTACAGTCAATTGTGTGAGTGTCTGGTATGGCTGGTTCAGGAGCTGAATTTGAGAGGTAATTATTGGGTGACAGAAAACTGAGTGGTGATGCTGGGGTCCCTTTCTGCAGCTGAGACCTCCCAGGGATTGGCACGTGTTCAGAGAAGACGTCTCGGGAACCGGGGCAAGCCAAAGATTCTACCCCCACCTTTCTCTCGCATAGCGAAGAGCCGCTTGCTGCCGCTCACGCAGAGTCAAAAATCAAAGATGAAACTAAACATAACCAAAACACCACATAACACTGGGCCACCGGCCTAGGATCATGACAATATTGCCAAAAATATTTGCTCATCTGCCTCCACAAGCATTAGACCTTGAGTGACATCCCATTCTTAATCCATAATTAATATGATGTTTGCTCACACTTTGCCACTATAACAGCCTCAACTCTTCTGGGAAAGCTTTGCATAAAGTTTAGGAGTGTGTTTATGGAAATTTTTTACCATTTTTTACCAGAAGTGCATTTGTGAGGTCAGACACAGATTTTGGCTCACAGTCTCCGCTCTAAGTCATCCCAAAGGTGTTCTCTCGGGTTGAGGTGAGGACTCTGTGCAGGCCAGTCAAGTTCTTCCACATGACAACAATATTGTCAGAGACCATCCCCAAACTGTTCCTCCAAAACTTGGAGCATTAAGAGTTCTTTTCACTGGAACTAAGGGGCCGAGCCCAACTCGTGAAAAATAACCCCACACCATAATCCCCCCTCCACCAAACTTTATTCTTGGCACAATGCAGTCAGACAAGTACCGTTCCCCTGGCAACCACCAAACCCACCAAACCCACCAAACCCAGAATCTCCAGACACGTCTCCACTGCTCTAGAGTCCAGTGGCAGTGTGTTTTACACCACTGCATCAGACGCTTTGCATTGCATTTGGTGATGTAAGGAAGCAGCTGCTCGGCCATCCAAACCCATTCCATGAAGCTCTCTACTCACTGTTCTTGATCTAATCTGAAGGCCACTTGAAGTTTGGAGGTCTGTAGTGATTGACTCTGCAGGAAGTTGGTGATCTCTGTGCACTATGCACCTCAGCATCCATCGACCCCATTTTTCGAGTTGCTGTCATTCCCAATCGCTTCCACTTTGTTATAATACCACTAATCGTTGATTGTGGAATATTTAGTATTAAGGAAATTTCAGACTGGACTTGTTGCACAGATGACATCCTATCACGGTACCATCCTGGACTTCACTGAGCTCTTGAGAGCGACACATTCTTTCACTAATGTTTGTAGAAGCAGTCTGCATGCCAAGGTGCTTGGTTTATACACCTGTGGCCATGGAAGTGATTGGAACACCTGAATTCAATGATTTGGATGGTGAGTGAATACTTTTGGCAATACAGTGTATCTGGCACCTGGATGTTGGCAGCTGGTCTAACTGGCAGTTCCCTCTGTTCTGTTCTGATTTTTTGTTCACCAGCTTGTGCCTTTTCTGCATCTATGATCTGTTGATATCTTCCCCTGAGTCATTAATTTTGATTTGCTTTGTCACCCCCGTGGGCTAGAATTTCTTACATGCATTTAAAGAAGACTTCTTCTCATGTTTAAAATTGGATGGATATTGAAAAGAATTCACTTAAAACTATATGCGCATATTAAATGTTGTTGAAAAAAAATCCAAATTGGTCCAAAAGATCACAACGATATTAAAACACAAAGGACAGGTAGTTTCTCAAAGTAATGCAGTCACCTGCATTTAAGATGTGGCACTTCACAGAGCCACAGACTGAACCTTTATTGTTTACTATATGTGAGCAAGCTTTTACCTTCAGGCTCCAGCAGTGGTGGTATATCCAAGCTGTGATGGGCTATCATGAAAGCCTCCTGGATGTTTTCCTTTGGATCTCGGAAAAAGCTTTCCCTCAGATCAACCATGACTGGGTTTATGGACTTAACCAAAGCAAGAAATGCCAGCCCGCTCCTCCAGCTCTTCCCAAAGTCATGCACTTCCACCCCGTACCTGCAAAATGTAACATGCAACTTAATTAACTGGAAGAAAATTTTTATTAAAATGATTTTAGTCCTAGCAATCGGGGAACAAAGAAAATAATCATTCTAACTGACACTTATTCAAAACTATTCTTACTTTTAACAAAAAATTCCATTTTAGACTGCTCCAATACCCATGGTGACGTAGAGTAACCAGTTGGAATTTAGTTTTACTCACTGTGCTTGTACAGGAATATTCTTGGATTCAACATGATTTAAATTACTTTGCAAGAGATTGGATCTTTTTATACTCACTGCAATGTGCATCTTTGGACCCACTGCAGAAGCACCTTGATTGCTTTCCCATGGTACTTTGGTTTCCTGGCAGCCTTTCTGCCTTTGCTTGGCAGAGTGCTGCAGGAGTAAGTGCTAGTGTCACTTGGCTGGGGTGAGAGGTCACTTGATGATGGGTAACTGCTCATAGATAAAGAGGAAAGGCTGGAAGACAACTGCCTCTGAAGGCCTCCCATCATTTCCTTTACCTACATGGAAGTAAAACAGAGGTATGAATCAGTCCTATGCACCAGGGCAAGAAGTAAGGTAATACATTAAGACATTTGACTGATAGATGATCAGAGGGGAAACCCAACCTGGAAATGCAAGATGATGTTCCAAACAAGGTTAAGAACAACAGAAGGATTGCCATCAGCAATTCCAGAGGCATCTATGCCAAGCAGCTTTACCTGGGAAACAACAAGGAAGAGACATCAATCACAATCTAGTTATTCCTGATTTGAACGTACCTAAGCTCGCAGGAGTGTAATACATGTCAGAGCAATGTCACTGAATTTACAAGGAAAGAAACTCACATGTCTGTCATCCAGAAACGCCAGGGCTTTGGAAATGTTGTTCAGTCTAAAAATGTGATGAGAGGATGACCTAAACCTGTAAAGCTAACATAAGAAATTACAGGATGAATCTTTCAGGGAATAGTCGATATTTTGAGAAATGTGCTTATTGTTTTTTTCTTGATGTTGAGATGATTGGTGCAACGTTACAACCGACAGGCAGTTAGCCTAGCATGAAGACAATAAACTGCTAGTTTAGCTTTGATCAAATCTAATAAGGTAATTAAGCTAACTGGCCTTGCAGTAAGGGTTAGAATTAAGATCGATTACATGAAAAAATGAAATTATATCAACCAAAATACATGCAAGAAGCAATCAAAACTTTTCACAACTCTGACCAGAAAAAGCAAAAGATTTCACAGCCACTGTTTCCTCCATGTGAATCACTGCTTCCAGAGCTCCTGCTACACTGGAGGAAATAATTATTTGATCCCTTTTATGTATTATTTGTAAGTGTGTTCACTTAAAAAGAAAGGAGCAGTCTGTAATATTTATGGTAGCTTAATTTTAATGGAGAGAGACAGAAGATCAACCAAATCTCCTGAGATGTCAGTGAGTGAAATAAGTATCTCTAAGCAAAGCATGACTTAGTACTTGGTGAAGAACCCCTGAAGGCGAGCACAGCAGTAAGATGTTTCTTGTAGTTGGTCACCAGGTTTGCACACGTCTTGGGAGGGATTTTGTCCCACTCCTCTTTACAGAAACGAAATCTTTTGGGTTTCTTGGCTGCTGCTTGGAAACTCAAAGCTTCAGCTCCCTCCACAGATTTTCTGTAGGACTGAGGTCTGGAGACTGGCAAGGTCACTCCATAACCTTAATGTTCTTCTTCTTTAGTCGCTCCTCTGTTGCCTTGTCAGTGTGTTTTGGGTCTTTGTCCTGCTGGAAGACCCATGCACAACCCATCTTCAGTGTTCAGCTGAGGGAAGGAGGTTCTTGTTCAAGATTTTATAGTACATGGTCCCATCATTGGCTCCTCAATGCAGTGAAATAGTCTTGTACCCTTAGCAGAAAAACAGCCCCACAACATAATGTTTCCACCTCCCTGCTTGACTGTGGGGATGGTGTACTTTGGGTCATAATCAGCATTTCACTTCCTCCAAACACGGTGGGTCGAGTTGATGCCAGAAGCTCGATTTCGGTTTCCTCTCACCGCAGCACTTTCTCCAAGCCTTCTCTGAATCATTTAGAAACTTGGCAAACTTAAGACGAGCCTGTAAATGTGCGCACTTGAGCAGGGGGGCCTTGCAGGTGCTGCAAGCCCCCCTGCCCCCCATTAGAATCAAACTACCACAAAAAACAGAAACTGTTTATTTCTTTGTGAGCAAACAAAGGCTTTTCTACTTTTCCACTTCATATATTTTCATTTTTCTTGGCATCAAATTTGCCCTCTGAATTGCACAATTCTTACTAGTCTGCACCCAGACAGCTCCTCCAGCAGGGCCATGAGTATTTTGCCATCCTGAATGTCTGTGAACAGGTCGTGCACTTCAGTAGGAGGATCCCGCTTGAAGAAAAACAGAACATGACCCTCATTGATGACTGATTTTTTTTTAGAGAGACTTGAAAGACTAAAACTATTGATTTGTGCCTTACTCTCTGCAGAAACACATTCATCCATCTGGTGAAAGTTCTCTTCTGCACTGCTTTTCTCTCATCTGGGGAAGACAAAGCAGGGCCTTGTCACTCCAGCATTTAAAAAGAAAAAATGATATCTATATAGACAGAAAATTGTAAAAAATAAAATAAAATAAAAATTTGCACCAACACTGATCAGCCATAACTTTAAAACAAGTTCAAATGAACAACAATACTTCATCTTGAATGCAGTGCACTGGGTACCCATTGGGTTTGGTATTCATGTGGATGCTGCTTTGACACATATTATCCACCTCAACTTTGATGCTGACCAAAATACACTGCACATAACAGTAGCACTCTGACAGGAACACAAAAACAAGAAAAAGTGCCCAACGTGTTGACCTGGTCTCCCAAACTCAATCCCAATCTGAACAAGCATCCGCAGGAAGCACCAGAACAAATCTGATCCACGGAGGCCCCACCCTGCAACCACAAGGACCCAAAGGATCCGCTTCCAATGCTCTGGTGCCGTTAACTACAGGACAACACGTGGCCTGTGTCCGTGCTGTGCCGGGTCAGAGCTGTTTTGGTGGTGGGATGGAGGCCTACACAATATGGTTTTAATGTTGTGTCGCTGTGTGTTTATCTAAGAAGAATGCTGAGATATTTAGTATTCAAATGTCTCTCCTCTCAATTTATTTTTATCACATGGTTTTCATGAAAGTGCCACAAAACTGTGTTTTAGAAGGAAAGCATTAACATGTGATTATTTTTTAAAATATAAGTAAATAAAAAATAGATTGGGCAATCACATGCCTCAAAGCCAAAGGACAGCTACCTGGGAATTTCCTTGGGAATGCAGTTAAGGAAGTAAAAGAGAAACAGCAGGCTTTTTTGTGTTTTCACCTCAAAAGTAACTTGTACAACGTTGTTGAACTAATTAAAACACACCAGTTTAAGACTTTACCTTGAGATGTGTATTTATCGTTGATCTCTCTTCCTGCATTCCTCTGCGAATCCCAGTTGTCCTGCATTCTCATTTAGTCACTTGGCTCGTAATCCATTATGGGGATAAAGAGTGAGAACACTTCAAACTGTCAGCAATCAGAGGCACTCTGAGGTTTCCTTAAAGAAAAATGTTGAAGTACAGGCAAAGAGAGGCACTGTATCTTGCCTCAACACGCTTAAACCTCCCTCTGATGCATTCTAGCACCACTCCCCCCAACCACAGTTTGAATCCTATTGGCAGGCTGTGGTTCATAAGGTCCTGTATGTGGAGGGGGTCACACTATGTCCAGGGGTCTGTTTTGGGTTCGGGGTTTTAAGAATTTCCTGCAGAAACAAGGAAAAAGCTGACTTCTCATGAGCAAATTATTCATCAAAGTAAATATCTATATTTCTCTGTAGCATGTGGAGCTCAGATTAAAGGCATTAGCAGAGGTAGCCGAGGTTCTGTCTGAACTTCCTGTAAAAAAAATCTTAAAAATCTTTTCAAAGTTTGAAAGCTCATGGACATTGACTGCAGTGTAACTATAACATTTTCTCTAGCATTGAATTTCAGCATTTTATCTTTTACCTTGCATAATTACTCTACTACATTCTAAAAGATGGTTATTATAATAAACTAAGAACTAAAACTAGATGTGAAAAAAGCAATTTTGTGAATTTGGAAAACTTCTTATTATAGACTTTGACATGTTTACTGAGATGTTGAACATCTACAAGTCTGTGAGTCACCTGCCTTCAAAAAGTGCTGTTTTTCATGTAACATCTACGTTGAATTTTGCCTTTCAATACCGCAATTCAAAATTAGTTAAAAAAAAAAAGACTAAAACTTACACTGAAACAAATAAAACCTCAAGTAAAACTAAACATTTCATCAATGAAACCTAAACTGAATCGAACCCAATTAGTTTTTATAAAAATGTGAACCAATTACAAAATACAAAACTGTAATAACTTTGTTCCAGAAGCAGAAAATTCTTTTTCAGAATCAGAAATTTGACTGCAACCTGAAAAAGCTGTCCAGTAATTACAGGTGGACAGGGGGTGGTGGGGTGGGGGTCGTCTTCTCCAGTGATCATTGTAAACATGGCTATCATATCTGGGTCAGAGATGACTTGTTCTTCATTCCGCTGGTGGCACCACATTTTTAAAATCCTGCAAATCCCCTGGTTTTTGGTTGTAGATGTTTAAGATCAAGTCCCACCCTGTAAAGCCGCTGTAAACACAACACAGCATATTGAAAGAGTAGGTTTGGCTGTGCAGTCCTCCCTTCTCATGTTTATTTAGGCCTAGCAGTGTGGACCCCAGCCCATAATCCTCCTGCAGACACACCTGTAGAGAAAAGTATAAAGACCCGGCACTGAACTTTGTCAAGCATGACGCTCCAAGGAGTCTCTCCACAGAAGCTCCACAGTTAGCAGACCCACTCTGAAGATGAGTCCCTCTGTCAGCCTGCTGCTGCTGCTCCTGCTCGGCCTCTCTCAGGCTCATCCTGCCATAAAAGAAAGAAAAGACGAGGGCCAAGTAAAGGAAGATGACACTATGGATATCACCACCAGGATTCTGACTACAAATAATGGCAGCAATGAGATCCTACTGGAAGGAGATATGTTGGTTCCAAAAACCAGAAACGCCATAAAATGCTTTTACCAGAGCTGCCTGTGGCAGAAAGGCGACAACGGCGTGGTGACGATTCCCTTCACCATCAGCAGCGAGTTCAACAGCCAAGAAAGCCAGGTGATCAGAAACGCCTTGCAGTCCTTCCACAGCCAGACTTGTGTAAGCTTTGTCAATCGCCAGAATGAGGAAGACTACATCAGCATCGAGAACCAAGCTGGATGCTTCTCCGCTCTGGGCAGACAGGGAGGCAAACAGGTCCTGTCTCTCAACAGGCAGGGCTGCATCTACTTCGGCATCGCCCAGCACGAGGCCAACCACGCTCTAGGCTTTGTGCACGAACAGACCAGGAGCGACCGCGACAACTACGTCAGGATCAACTGGGACAACATCCAACCGCAGATGGCCTACAATTTCATCAAGCAGGACACTAACAACCTCAACACTCCCTACGACTACTCCTCCATCATGCACTATGGAAAAACGGCTTTCTCCATCGATAATGTAATGGAAACCATCACCCCCATCCCCAACCCCAACGTCCAGATTGGCCAGAGGCAGGGCATGTCGTACTGGGACATCAAGAGGATCAACCTGCTCTACAACTGCTAACAATACATGTGAACTGGTCTGATTTGAAGTGCTCATCAGTTCCTTCACTTATGAGTTATCAATTAATAGTAGAGCCTCTTTGGTCCTTGTTTCTGTGTTAAGTTTGACTGACACAATATTACGAGCCCTGTTATGTCAACTATGTCTGTAATCAAGTTGTTAACACATAAATAAAGTGCATTAAAATGGTGTGTTAGATATGTGATTTGATTCGTTGACTTCCACCAAATTGTAAGGGTACAATCAGGGGCCTGGTGATGTCTTCTTCAATGCGTCATTGGTCAAATAACTAAATAATTATAACAATATACACTGAAAACGCTTGTGATAATTACAGTGATATGCAAAACTTTGGGCACCCCTGATAATTTTTGTGATTTTCCATTATATATATTGCCAAAATTAGAAACATCCTTTCTCAGGCTGATGCAGAGAAGCTAATCCATGCATTTATTACTTCTAGGCTGGACTATTGTAATTCATTATTATCAGGCTGTCCTAAAAGCTCCCTGAAAAGCCTTCAGCTGATCCAAAATGCTGCAGCTAGAGTACTGACAGGGACTACAAAGAGAGAGCATATTTCTTCCATATTGGCTTCACTTCATTGGCTCCCTGTTAAATCTAGAATAGAATTTAAAGTCCTTCTCCTCACATACAAAGCTCTGAATAATCAGGCCCCATCTTATCTTAAAGACCTCATAGTACCGTATCACCCCAATACAGCACTTCACTCTCAGACTGCTGGATTACTTG
>VUQJ01026290.1:0-15241 GCA_015108635.1 Andinoacara biseriatus
TTGAGGTGACTGTTTGTTGTAATTTGGCGCTATATAAATAAACTGAATTGAATTGAATTGAATTGAATTGAATTGAATTGAATTGAATTGAATTGACATCATGCACAACCAAGCAGGATGTATTAAAGACTGTAAACTATGACCATAAAAGATGCACGTGGTTGGCAGCAATACTCAAATAGGCTTCTGTGAGCTTGAAAAGCAAAATCCTTCTGTGAGTGGATAAGGTAGTGGAAAAAGTGGATAAGGCAAATGTACCCTAATCCCTGGGGCTGATCTTGGAACTTTTTTCAATTTACTGTAAATTCTATAAAATCATCTATAAAAGACTATAAAATTTGTACAGTGTAACTAAATGAAAGTGAGCTGGCAAAGCTGATTTTGATGGCTGTGTTTAATTTACATCTACTCTAGCAATAGGTTTGATTTTTCTTGTGCTTTGGATCATCAGCTGTGGTGGTTGTACGCGTCTCACCAGTGTTTCTGTTTGTGCATCCCTCTGTCATCTGCTGTGTTTATGTCTCGGCCCTTTTGTGTTTTCTTGTCTGGTCCATTTCTTTCCCGTCAATTCCTGCAAGTTTTGCTTCCTGTCTTTCCTCTCTTGCTTTCCTGATTGTACTGTGGACATTTCCTGGTTCTGTGTCCCTGTGTTTTCTTGTTTCCTGGTTCTTTGTCGTTTTTTTTTGGATTAGGCATCTTTAGATTGGGCAGTTGGCTATTAAAGAACTTTCCATGCAGAAATTCCCACACAGCTACACTGAAACATTATGATTCATGCAAAGGAAAATTTACACCAATTACCACCAACCCCAACCTAGACTGTTGATTCAAAGTAGGTTTGGGACATAGATTTATGCTACTAATATGAAATTCTGAGCGTACAATCTGCAGCCTCAGCAGAAATGGAATTCCGTCCATTTCTGCTCTTCACTGAGAGGCGTGAAACCTGAAGTGTACGGTCTTCTTCTTTCGTAGCCCATCCACCTAAAGATGTTTTGCATTCTGCTGAGCATATTTAGAACTTTGCAGTTATTCAAGTTGCATTTATATCAGCTCCAGGCACAAGTGTCACTCATTGGAGATTCCTCGAGTTTTCTTGTTATTGTTGTTGCTCCTGTCTTTTTTTTTTTTAGGTGTTTTTTTGTTTGTCTCTCACTATTCTGAGTGATTTTGGTGATCAGTTATCTTCTGTGACTCTTTCTTTGAGAATATACATTATCTGCTGCTTCTGATGTGTATTTGGTGTTTTTATGGATGCTGCCATTAGTTATGAATCTAGACACGTGCCAAATAAAGTGCTGCGTGAACAGTCTTGGAAAAGACAATCTTCCGTTCAGTCATTGTTTACAAAGTAAAAAAAAAGTTTTTTTTCATAAATCAAAAAAAAAAAGCTGAACTCTATTTTGACTGGTGACTTCAAGATTTAATTTTAGCAAATGTGTTCCCTCGTTTGCTCTCCACACAGTTTAACAGCGTGTAACCAAACTCAATCAAACTGGAACAACAAGGGAATTATAAATAGAATCCAGCGTCCGGTATCAAATTCCGTGTCCCCGTCCCCCTTACAGTATTAGCATGCCAGTAGCTTGGTGAGTGTATACGACAAACACTACTGAGCCAATCAATGTGACACTCTGCAGATAATCCAGTGAAAACAGAAGTCTAGTTCCTGTTGTGAATTAATTATTACACCATATAATTACGTCGGGTGTTTTAGACTCGGTGGTGTGTTTTTGGTTCCGTAACTCAGAGCTGACCTGAAGAGGCTTTCACTTTAACTGGGATGCAGCGTGTGGAGGCGAAAGCTCAAAATGTTTCCACGCTGAAGTAAACACGGCAGCTTTTTCTGAGCACGGCAAACCACTGCACCTGGTCAAACAGCACCGGAGGGTTGTTTTCATCTTCTGCCGCCAAGTCTTCCTCACTTTACAAAGTTGTTCATCTCTCTCTGCAGATCTCTGTTTTTATGTCTCTCCTCCTCTGTGAAACCACACGGGCAGTATTTTTCTGCCCCGCTGTGAGTTGCTTAAGCCCGCCTCGCTCACTGTACTTTCTACCACATATGATCCATAGAGATAGGCAGAGTTTCCACCTTTATTTTTGTGCTGCAGGTTTCTAGCATCCATCATATCTCAACAGAAATAAATCTGTCTTTCTGCTGCTTGTTTTTGGCATGATTAATTGAAAGCAACTGAAAATTGATCTGCTGAAGAGTTACACTGGTTTTATGTGTTTGCTGCTTCTGATGGCTGAAGAGCTGCGGGAGTGCCCTTCACATTCTGGCCTCTATAGACACATTCTCACAAAGCTCCTGGAGCATCAACAGTGCACTGGCAGATGATCAAAATCCCTCCCCCAGTGCACCCCCGGCGAGCTGAAAGTGGGTGTTGGTGAATGGAACAAATGTGTTTTATAAAGCTACCTGTGAGCTTGTCTCTTAAAAGTTCTCTGGGCAGCTCCTTGAAACTTTTCTGTGAGGCCACCCACACAGTGCAGCAGTACAGTCTATCTCCATGAGTTCATTGGGGTTAAGAACGCCAATCAGACACTGGTGATTGAGCCCTTGGGATGGGAAACAGCGAGTTTTTGGAGATCCAATCAAGTCTGCAAAGTCTGCATTTTAGCTAATTCTTTCACATTGAGATGCACTCAAGTGCCGTGTGATGAGAGAAGGAACCTCCTGTCAAGGTTAGAGACAGTGAAAACATGAGAGCTAGATGTGTTAGGCATCTAGATTAGGCCAAGTCTTTAAAAGGTGTTAGTGGCAGTGAAACAAAGGGCAGTCGAATCCTCCTTTTGAGCAATATTCCAATTGGTTGGCCTGTTTTCCTGGAGCAAAGTCGCATCAAAGTTCGTCCTGAGGCTGGCTGAATGGAGAGAGCTGCATTTCAAAGTTGTCAGTATGTCACTTTTCTCTCTCACACATCTCTGCCCCATCTCTTTAAGACACTTTGCTAAGCTGGACAGATTGGCGCCCCCACAATTCCCATTATTCTATGCATTTTCAAACAGCCTCATGGAAACTGCTGCTGAATGTCAACCACTGCCATAGTCAGCCTAAAGCAGTGTCTCTACGGCTGCTGGCAGCCGCTGCTATTGATTTCCAACTTCTTCAGAGTTTGCTTTGTTGTGGACTGAGGAGAAGAGCACCAAGGGCGACCACAAACACGTTTAAAAGTTTCCATAACAACAAGTGCTAGGGTGGTGACGTTTCTGTGGGTTGTGTGGAGGGAAAGGCTAGGTAAATCCGTGTGGCGTCAGTGTGACTCTTGTTCAAACTTACCTTTATTGTCTTAAAACAGTTACAAGAGCTGTAAACAGCATACGTGACATATTTCTGCAACACAGAAAATATACAATACAAAAAAAGGCCACTTCAGAAGTAGCCACTGTCATCATAGATAACACTTACCACACTTTCAGTGGCAATTCAATTCAATTCAGTTTTCTTTGTATAAAAACAAATCACAATAATCAGTCAGCTCAAGGTGCTTTATATTGTAGGTGAAGACCCTACAATAATTACAGAGAAAACCCAACAATCAAAACGACCCCCTATGAGCAAGCACTTGGCAACAGTGGGAAGGAAAAACTCCCTTTTAACAGGAAGAAACCTCCAACAGAACCAGGCTCAGGGAGGGGCAGACATCTGCCGTGACTGGTTGAGGCTCCATTAATCCATCCTGTTTATCCAATTCAGGGTTGTGAAGGAGGCTTGAATCTATTTCAGCTGACATAGGACGAAAGGCGTTGAGTACACGCATAACAGGTCATCACAGAGAGGGTAAAAAAAAAATCATACAGTGTATTTGTTTGTGGACATGGACACAAAATGTCCCATGTTGTCATCACAGACAGTACAGCCTTAAAACTAATCATAACTGGAAGAACATTTTAAGATTTCTCAGAAGGTCACCCTGGCAACTGAGGAAACTGGAGCTTTCAAAAAACAGACAGCTTCTGCATTTTAAACCAAATCATGACCTTTTTCTAACATTTTATTTCCCAAGCTTTACTAAGAAGTTTCAGATATTTTTATTGCCTAAACCTGAGAGGTTTTCTGTGTTATTTTTCCTAAAACTGAAAGTTGTTTTTATCCCCTGAACATACTGCACCTAACCAAACAATGAACGAAGATGGTTTCTGTCTGGAACTGTGGTCTCTGCTATGAAGGGCAAAAAGAAAAACAAATCAATAGATTAAATGTTGTATTTTAAGAACTATCTTAATCAGGATTATGGTCATGATTTTCACTTAGCAAGAGAACAGTGTCAAAAATCAAGCAAAGTGAGATTCAGTATCTTGCCCAATGAGTCAACATTTGGATCGGAGGAGACACCCATGTGCTGATTCACCCTTCTGAATGGTAGATGACGCGCTCTACCACCTGATCTACAGTCGGCCTAAAGCTGTCTATGACTTTGTGCTTTGAAAATTTATGTAAGGACGTGGATTCAAAATACATAGTTCTAAAATCATAAAGCATTTTACTATCTTTACAACACAAGAGTAATCACCTGGGCCTCAATATAAATAATTGTTTGGATAAGTAAATAATGTGTCTGATAATAAGTAATATGTCTGATGTGAATCGTAAACAAATATATGACGGAAAAATTTCACCACCTTTCTGAATGATGTCAAATTTTAAGTTGCATTCTTAAAGCAGGCCAATTTGCTGACACAAATGGGAGATTAAAGCAAGAGCAATAACAAAAGGTAATTTAATCAACATTTTCTGTGATAACTAAAAGTGTTGCAGGAACGTAACCAGGGGAGAAAAATACAACCATGTACAGCAGGCAAAAAACAACAAAAGTCCAAAAGGCAACAAAAAAAACCAAATCCAGGAATAGCCGGGACTTAACATGCCGCCATTTAAACTGCTGGCATCTCCAAATGCGTGTTGAGTCTGTGGGCCTTCACTCAGGCGCTCTTATTCATTTTGTCTTCTGCTTCCTGTTCCTGCATCTTTGCTTGTGTCTTCTCCCAACAAATTCTACCTCCAGAGTGTCACATGTGAGACGCTATCCCAAAAATTGTGGTGGTGTGGTGTCCTTGGAAATCTGTCCCAAAATTGTATTCATGGTGTCCTTGGAATTCTGCGCCTTGATGCACTGGGTTTAGACAGCAGAGAGACCAGTCTGTCATTTCAAAGTCACTGCATACAGATGCTTGTAAAGGGCCACTTACACTGCATACCATAATCCTTCCCTAAATATAAAACATCCCCACAGGATATGAGCCACGATCTCGTGAATCCCCATTATCTCCTGACATTCCTCCAGCCTCCTAAAGCAAACTTTGCAGCTCTAAAGAAGAGGATCTTCTCTCTGTGGCACGTGCATCAAGGCACATACACCCAGGAGCATAAACACGTATAGAAACACAAAGGTAATTACTAAAGCAACACTAAATTTAGAGTCCAATTAATGTCAGACTTCATCAACTTTGAATTGTTTTTATTCACACAGAATTAGGACAATGGATTTTATTTTCTCCCATTGATCATTGCTAACAGGATGCTTTCAATGACTATTAAGCTACTTTCCCTTTTTCACAAGGGGTCACCACAGCAGAGGGGCAGCAAGTAGCTCCGCATATTTGGTTTGGCAGAGTCTTTACGCAGGATGTCCTTCCTGACACAGCCCCAAAGGGATTTGTGTCTCCTCCCACAATTGCGTAGCTGCAACTGTTTCATGCAAAAGGGCGAAAATCCCAGGCACAGCAGCAAATCTACACCAGAACGACCCAATCAAAGTCCAGACCTCAACCTGATTGCAGTGTGAGGTGATCATGCATTGTGCTATGATGACATTTGAGTCATACTTAATATAAAGTAGCAATTAGAACAGATTTTATTATAATATTGAGTGGGGAATAATTTCACTCTTGGTTATTCAGGCTTCCATTTTCATGGCCCTCAATGGATAAATCTTCATGTTTTTGTTGACCTAAGATCATCACACATTCCTCACATCACAACTAGGTCTAATAGTATTGGAAATATTTAATATCAACCTTAAAGATGTCGATTGGATGTAGTGAATAAATGTTTCCCAGAGGGTCACAAAGCCGACAGCACACCTGAATTTGCACATACAAGAAATCTCGATTGCCTAAAAGACAGTTTATCATGGAATCAATATTGGAATATGCTGGATGAGAGAACCACAAGTATAAACTCATCTCGAGTATTGCTGAAATCTCCAGAAATAAATGAGCACCACTGCATGTTTCATGAGAATTTCATCAAATTCATTAAAATCAAAAATAACTTTAGAAACGTGAAACACCGGCAAGAATCACTGCAGAGCGCTAATTGGAATTTCCTTCAAAATAAAATGAAATCAGATCTAAAAGCCAGTTCAAATCTGTTTTGAATCTCACATGCTTTATTACATTATTATTTTCCCACAATAATAATGACGCTTAAAAGAAGAAGAACTCTGCATCGGGAGACGTTCAAAAAGGAAATTTTAGATTTCAGTCTTGTGTCATTAGTTAGAAAAGGAAATTCTCTGAAAGAAAAAAAAAAAAAGTGCTGATAGACTGAAAGGAGAGCACAGGAAGGGGGAAAGGACATTTTTCACCTCCAGGTAATCTTCTCACTGCAACAATTATTCAGCCTGATGAGGTTATGGACAGAGCAGAGGACACAGCCGAAGCCTGCCTTCAGTGTTTCAGAAGTACAGAAGAAGCTACTCTGTGCTTTGCATCCTTGGTGAGCTTTTGTTCCTGCACTTGTTTATTCTGCCCCACGCCTGTGAACACCTAAGAGGAAAACATCATTAGTATTTGCTTGTATTGACTGAGCAGAGATTTGAGCTGAATAGGCTCTGCCATCCAGTCTAATCGCACAGCAGAGTGCAAGGTAAACAGCAAATAATGTGCAGAGGGATAAGAGTGAAGGTTTATGAAGCAGCTGAATATTTTCTGTTAGTTGATACAGTGGATAAATTAGAGAGAACAAAGACGCAACAAATCACAGTGAAAAAAAAAATACAGAAAATAAATCAAGAAAGCACTCAGAGAGCAAACCTTCGTCAAGGCAGCGCACCCTGTGGGCAGTATTTACTTTTAAGGGAAAAGTTTTCTGTTTTGTATGAATTTGTTTTGTTTTTTGCTATTTATGTAGTTTAAGAAGTTTGTGGTGCAGTGAAAATCAGAGAAGTGTTGCGTGAAAGATGTTTACTTTGATTGCACAAGCATTAAGGAGGAGTAGGTGTTAGATAATTGATATTAATTTGTAAAGAACTGGACATGAATAACTTGAGCTTATTAAATGAAACACGTATAATATACCTATTTAACTATTTAATATTATTTAATGTTTCAAATTAACTAGGCAGCTTGATTTCTTTCTCTTGACAATACTTTTAAGGTCACCTTGAAAAAAAGGCAGATGTGAATGTAAAAGTGAGGTCAGAGGTCAAATATTGCAAAATATTTGGATACAAACTATGATGTGATATTCAGAATCCCCATATAGCAGTAAAATTTCATAAATGTTGCCAATACAAACAAAGGCAGTAGAATTTTAAGCTTTAGGTTATAAAGATAAAAGAGTTTATGAAGATTTTATAAAAGATTGACCTTATTTGACCTTGAAGAAGTGGTCAGAGGTCCAGATCAATGTATTGACTTTGAAGGAGAGGTCAGAGGTTTATTTAAAATCTTTATACAGTACTTTCAACATATTGACAATACACAGTGCACTTTCTGAGTTATACATTGTTTTTTGTTTGTTTGTTTTTTGAGGGGGGGGGTCAATTTTCAATCAATAAATCATTAAGTGGACTCTGAAGACCTCGGTGGATGTGAGCTAAATTTGAATGGATTGCTAACATGACCCCACTCTGCACTCCTGCAAAGTTTTATCAAAATTCATTCAAAAATGATTGTGTTTACAGAAAGGATCACACGCACGCACACGCACACACACACACACACACACACTACCAAAAACATAATGTCCTTGGTGGAGGTAATAATGACAGAAAACAAAATAAATGGCATAAAACTGATTTTCTAAACATCTATTTTAGGCTACTTCAATAACGGATGAATCTGCATGCACAGCTGCCTGCTATGTTAAAAATAAATAAATAAATAAAAATCCCCTACCGTGCAGACATTATGTTAACAGAATCTATTATTATAAAATTTTTTATAGCAGATTGTGCATGTGCTTTTAAATGCTGTAAAATTGTGCATTTTAACATTTTAAGATTGGAGCCTGTGGGGATCAACTCACTTTTAAAGCCAGCCTCGCTTTCAGCTCGAGGAACTGCAGGTTTTGGCACTTCCACATTCACATAACTTTTTAAAACCAAGAGGCTGCTGCTTGTCCTGAACTGAAATTACTGTTGGTGCACCAGATTTTTATCACTTAGCAGCAAGCTAGCTGAGACACATTTTGACATTTCACTGGTGCATTATTCCAAAGTCAGTTAATATCCCTATTAATTCAATATGAGCGGTTTCTCTTTACAGCTCGAGATTCGACATACAAAACAGGATGAGCTGATGCTGAATGACAAACCTAGCGCTACCTAAACTAGCTAACTCTACATTCTTGCATCCTGACATTTGATGTGTTCTTTAAAGTTGAACATAGACTCTTAAACAAACAGCAAAGAGTTAAATGGTACTGTCTGCATTTAAAGGCTAATATATAGGGCTCCAACCCTTAGAGAGAATTAAGTGCTCTAGAAGATAATCAAGGATTCTTTGACAGCTCAGAGGAAAACAGGCAGAGGTGGGACTTACGGCACTCCGATTACCGTCACTTGCTTTGAGATGAGATGGATCAAAGGCACAAACTCGCTCCATCACCGCTAAGCAGCAAGCAGAAGGTTCTTTTCTCACCTCTACTAAAATTTCACTGCACGATATTTGAAGTGGTGTCAAGACGAAGCGGCACAACAGAAAGCAATGCTGCAGGAGAGGCAACATATTATCATTTTGTCAGTGTACAAGCACTTTAGGAACTCGTTTGTCTCCGGGCCAGGAGCCGTCATCTTACAGAAGATGAGTTGTGTAAAGATGATACTAACTCAAGTGATGCTTTCCCTGCAAGCCCTGACAAGTTCATTTGGGTATAATTACTTGCCCCATTCAGGTATTCTGTTGACATTTGTCACCAAGACACCCGCATTACCAATGAGATTAATTTGTCATATTTCTCATGTTGAATACTTTTCCTTCCTGTAAATGATCTAATCCTCGTAGCTCGGCAGCGTATGGTGACACGGGGCCTTCTTTTTGTCTGCAGAGTTGGAGTGCATTTTTGCCAAGTGGCCCACCTCCAGGGTTATTTATGTGAGTGGTCCCTGCACTCGTAGATAAAGCCATTTAGCAGGACTCAAGAGAGCGTCCCATCCACTCCTGTTCAGACCTGACACCAGGAGGACAGATTTAGCTCTTCTGCCCTGACTCTGCGCCACTTAAACTACGGGCCATTCCAGGCTCCATTAACAGAATCGCTTCCTAATGAACCCTCTTTCTCAGGAGGAAATGATTAATAGGAGTGGTCATCCAGGATTTTATTACCCCACAAACTCCTTTTTTGCAAAATGTGGCACACACAAGAATACAAAGAGCAGAGCGCTAGCATGCTCACCACCTTATTAATGTTAAGAATGGTTTAAGCTTAAACAAGTTTGTTGTCTGAACATTTTATAACAGTGTTAGATGTCCTATTTTGGCATCACACAAAATAGCAAATTATCTGGCAGAAGTTATTTACTAATCCTTTGATTCGCAGTGTCTGTTTGAAGTTTAAAACCACACACATCTCAACAGCGATCACATGAGAATTACTCCAAGCGCAGTGGAGATAAAGGGATTACGTTGGAAAGGATCATTAGGTCTTTTTAATCACTTTCACTTTCACTAAAGAAGCTGCTGGGCCTCAAAACAAATGAACGCCACATCCTTTGGAGTCTAGGCTTGTACAATGAGACTCCACAACAATAGAAGGTATCAGACAAAAGCTACAGGAGCCATATGTTGGTGACAACAGGACGCCGGCTTTGCTGCATTCCGTTCCCTTGGGCTCAAATCATCCCAAACTCAGCAGCGAATTGCTTCCATTTTGCTTTAACATATGGCAAAACAGCAGCTGAAGAAGAACATGTGTTTCACAGGGGAGAGTTTTGACAGTCGCACAGCTCCATAGACGCTGGGGGGGGGGAGTGGGTGTTCATTTGCTGGCAATAATACAGACAAGGAAAAACTCCATGCTGTGCAGGAAAGCTGTTTTTCTACAGTATTAATCTACTAATCTATGGTGTCAAAACAAGCTCCATAAACTCAGCAAGGCCAAAACGCTGCAGGGAATACCGGTTAACTGACTTAACAATGTGGCTCCTCAGTTTCCTGGGAAACGTCAGTGATCCTCTGTGTCGTGGCCTCTCAGAGCCACGTGGGAAATGACTAAATCTTTATCCTAGAGAAGCTTAAGGGTCCACCTGTACACCTGTTTCCTTCTGTACACCTTCATGGATGGTTTCATGGAAACAAAAAAAAAAAAACACATAAGAGGATATAGACAGCCTGGACCCCTGACACCTTTGATGAGCAGGTGAGAAAAACAGAAGAGAGTACTCCGAATGTGGAGAGGCTCCAGAGGATAGCTCAGACTGATTACAGCAACTGCCAGGGCTTCTCAAGCTCATCTGAGCCCGCTGGCAGTCACTACACACCCCCTGACCCGCTGCTTCCGCACAACCAGACACAACGAGAACAACCTGCTGCTCCCCTCTAATTCATCGGTGACCTTTAGCCCAAATGCATGAACAGAGCTAAGCTTGTGATAGAAGTGACACGCCAACCTGCTGGTGGTCTATAAGCGCAAGTCATGAAGGTCACTCTGGCGGAGGCTCTGAGAGCGATGCTCGGCTGTCCATTGTTCACAGTTCTTTTCTTTTTTTTTTGGTCAGTTGGCATTTGCTCTGATTAGCTCATTATGGTATTCAACAAGCACCAGGCACTGCAGCCAGCAGACCTGATGGAGTGCACTGGACTAAAAAAAAAAAAAGAAATGTGTGTGAGATATTCAGAGGCATTACCATCATGTTAATGAAGTGCAAACAAAGATGATGCTGATGAGAGTAATCAGATCAATTTCATACATGTTTGCCCATCGAGGAGAGCCGGCAATCGGCATGTGGAGCCCTGGGGGAAATAAGGTTTCTGACTCTATCTGCAGAGGTGTTCTGTAGGTTTGTTGGCATGATTGCATGGCTGTGTACATTAATAAACAATCCCCAAAGCATGCCACAACACACAAATATAAAAACAAAGTAAGCCCTCGTTAGCGTTCAAAGGGTGCAAATTGGGAGCTGACACCCACTTAAGTGCCACTCTGTCACTCTGTGAAGTCATCTGTTTGCCTCAAAGGAAACATTAAGTAATCATCAATTTAGAATGGGGCCCAGAGCAGTTGATGGTCCTAACAACATAATTTTCTGCTTTTCAATTTAGAAGCCGCACTTTATGACCACAGAAAACTGCCAAGGAAAGCCATAAACAGCACCTCACTGCACTAAATGTTTTGTTTCAACACCTTATGTACACACCAAACTCCAGAGACAAGCTTGGACATGGACTGAAGGCATCAATTAAATAAGGACATTAATCAAACCTCATCAATCTGGATGTGACTGACTGCTGACAAGCTGCTGGGAAAACAGCAGATTTGTCCTTAGATGCTGTGAAAGCAGAGTGACTGATTTGGCCTCTGCTGATTTTCTGAATGCGCAGCGCTTTGTCACACACACACAGCCCAAAGTCACTCGAGAAGGTATATTTTCTTTTTGACACTTCCCTGAGAGCTTAGCAGTGGAAATAGAGATATCCCTCTGCAAATCCTTAAATGACGCTTACTCCTCCTCTCCAAAGTGAAGTTAATCCGCTCCTCATGGCCTACTGGTCGCTGTCTGGTGCATATTAGCACTTCCTGATCACCAGCACAGGTTCCTGCTGCTGCTTCAGAATGTGAAAAAAAAAAAAAAAAATCCTGCTTTTATTCACCAAGTAGGTTACATAAATTGAGAAGCTGCTTTTCAAAGACGGAGTTTGTTATAGAATTTGTTTCAGACCTCCACTGATGATGACATAAGAAAAACAAGTTATTTTCGGAACATTATATAAAAGCTGCACACTTGAATAAACTAGTTTATTCATGAAATTTAATTCATTTTGGTTTAATGTTTGGTCTTTTTTTCACCCCTGTTTTTTTGCCTGTTTGCTCACCTCATACAGTACGCGTTAGTTGTTTAATAAGATGCTTTTTGTGTGATTACGCATTCATTGTCAACATGGTGGTTTAATTTGGAGTTGAACTGACTGGAACTGATTGCAGTGACCCACTTTGACAAGACCCAACATACATAAAAATGTGTGTGTTAATTACTATTAATACTAGTAGAAGTTTCAAAGTGTTGATTCTTGAATTTTTTTAATGGTTGTATTTAAATCCTCCTGCTGAGTCCCCACAAATATTTGGCTGTTGATTTTGTAAAATAGCCTCGTTGTCATCTTCTTCTTCTTCTGCCCCCTTTAGGGGTCACCACAGCAGATCAACAGTCTCCTGCTCACCCTGTTACCACCAACTCTCCGTATATCCACATAGCTTCTCTGTGGTCTTCCTCTTTTCCTCCTGCCTGGCAGCTCCATATTCAACATTCCTTGTCCAATAAATCGACTATCACGTCTCTTCACACGTCCAGACCATCTCAACCTTGCCTCTCTTACTGTCTTCCCAAACTGCTCAACCTGATCTCATTTCGACTCTTGTCAATCCTGTTCACTTACAACAAAACCTCAGAATCTTCACAGCATCTCAGTCTCCTAATACTGCAATCCAAATTCCAAAATAAAAAAGTTGGGATGCTGTCTAAAATGTAAATTAAAGCAGAATGCAGTGATTTGCAAATCTCATAAAACTCTGGAAATTTTATTTACAGTGGAACATAGGAAACAAATCAAATATGTAAAATGAGTTTTACCGTTTCCCGGGAAAAAACTTACCTTAATTTGAATTTGATGGCAGCAACACTTCTCAAAAATGGGCCGGTGGCAATTAAAGACCAGAAAAATAAGTGGCACCAAGTGGTACAACTGGAGGAACATTTTGCATTTAATTGGGTTAATTGGCAGCAGGTCAGCAACATGATTGGATATAAGATGATCATCTTAGAGAGGCAGACTTTCTCACAAGTAAAGATGGGCAGAGGTTCACCAATCTGCAAAAAACTATCTGCAGATTATGGAATATTTCCATCCATTCAACCATCCATACACTTCTGTTCCACAATCTTAAAATATAAAGACCTTGATTTATGACCTTGTCTCTTGTAAAAAGAGAGCTCTAGATTGTTTTGATTTTATGTGCTTGTAGACAATGAAATATTCAATATTGCATGCTCACAATCTTCTGGCCCCCAGGGGGCACTGCATTAAATACAGGCATGATTCTGTCATGGAAGTCAATGCATGGGTTCAGGAACACTTCCATAAATCACTGCCTGTAAACACAGTTCACCGTTCCATCCACAGATGCAGGTTAAAGCTCCATCATGCAAAGACGAAGCCGCATGTGAACTTGATCCAGAAACACAGCCGTCAAACACAGGCAAGTGAGTTACCAAGCAGTTCAATAAATCAGTTCACTCTCACAGGTTAGTCTCTCTTTGCAGGTGTGTTTTCCTCTGGTGGGCAGACAGTGAATGGCAGGAATAAACAGGCTGTCAAGGGGAGCAGCTTTCCTAAGATGAAGGCGAGTATGATTTCAGATACGCCAGAGTGAAACAGGCCTGAGCAACGCTACCACACTGAGCAGGTTAATAATCTAGCAACAAGTGGAGAGAAGAGCTGGAGTTAAATACCGCTGGTGAGTGGTAATGAACAGCAGGTGAACCAGCTGGAGCCAAAAAATAAATAAATAAATAAGCCACACCTCCTCTGAAGGTGTAAATATGGTCAAAGAGCCAAGCACACACCCAGACACATGACAGAGAACGGCAAAAGATAGCGCAAAAGGCAGAGAAAAGAGATGAGACGGGTCAAACCAAAACCTATGGGGAACCACCACACTCTGGACTAAAGAGGAGAGGAACCATCTGGCTTGTTATCAGTGCTTATTTCAAAAGCCTTCATCTCTGATGGTGCGGGAGGCGCAGCAACAAACTGGCAGCTTGGAAAAGCACCATCAGCGCTGAAAGGTATGTACATATGCTCCCCTCCAGATGACTTTTTTTTTTTTCCTGGAAAGCCTTTCAACACAACACAAAACCACGTACCGCAGCTATTAAAACAGCAGGACTTTGTAGTAGAGTCCAGTTGGCCTGACCTTTTGAAAACATGCATCATGAAACAAAAAGTACAACAAAAAAAGGACTTGTGAGCAGCTAGAATTTTGTATCAGTCAAGAACAAGAGAATTTTCCTCTCCCAGAAGTCCAGCAGCTGGTCTAATCAGTTCCCGGGAATGGGGGTGGTAAACAGGTCCCGTCCCAACTTCTTTGGAAATGTGTTTGTTGCTCCCATCAAATTCAAAATGACCCCATTTTTCTTAATATGGTGCATTTTCTGATTTTCCGTTAATAAAATTATTTTTTTCTACATTTGTAAAAATAGCTTTCTGTTTTTATTTATATTTTACACACGTACCCCAACCTTTTTTTTTTTGGAACTGGGGCTGTTAGCAGGTTCAGATCATGCTGCTGAAACAGCTCTAAACTGCTGAGCTGTGCAGGACCCTTGGGCTCTCTTGTGGTGTCTGACACTGGAACATTGGTAGTGCAGGGAGGTCAGATCGGTCAGAGAGGGATCTGGGCAGTTTGGATGAAGAGAGATTCCTCAAATTGGTTATGGTCAGTTTCGGGGCTCGGTGAGGCTGGAGGTATCTGCTGCCACGCGGTGGGTGCGTGGGCTGCAACAGTGTCTATGTTGATATCAAAGTTACATCCACACGAATGCCACATGAATGAATGAAGTGAGACGCGATGAAAAATGCTATCCCCCAGGGTGTATTAATGTTAATGTTGTGGATGATTGTGTATGTGCCTTGTGTAGATGTTTGTGTCATATTTGTTATGGGATGACAGCATGTTGCAGAGGAAGGAACAACATTGGTGTAATATTTCTCATCTGAGGCTCTGTTGGAAAATCATTCATATCAAATAAAATGTCTTCTGTTCTCTCAGGCTGATCTGATGGATTTTCAACTTTTT
>VUQJ01026291.1:5792-23713 GCA_015108635.1 Andinoacara biseriatus
AAAGGTTAGTAGATTTTTTTTTTTTAATGCGTCCTGTTACTTGCTTTTCTTATCCCACAGCATCAGTTTTAGTTGATTCCAAACTTAATTCAGATATGTTCTTGTGATAGTTTGTGAAACTGTAACCTGCAAGTTACTCATACATTGCAGTATTTCAAATTAGCTGTTAAGGAAGCATAACCCCATTACTATTTGCATTTTTATAATTTCCATAAGTACCATAAGATTTGTAAACAGTGTTTCTTCCCCCAATAATTTTTTAGCCAGAGATTAATAATAACTAATGATTAAATGTAGGTGTATAAACAGTGTATAAATGGTGTATAAATCCAAGAATGCAAAGTGCTGAGTGAAGTAGAAACACTCAGCGTATCATGAACTCTACAGCACTCAGGTGGCACAGTGTAAGCAGAGTGTTTCACCCACATTAGCATTAAAGTTCTCCATCAGATTTCCATTATTAGAAAAAAACGACCCTTTAACACCGAGTAGA
This sequence comes from Andinoacara biseriatus, assembly GCA_015108635.1. NCBI lineage: Eukaryota > Metazoa > Chordata > Actinopteri > Cichliformes > Cichlidae > Andinoacara > Andinoacara biseriatus. The sequence continues at coordinate 6,286 of VUQJ01026291.1, forward strand.
TCATCACTGACATGTTTTTCAATGAAATGTATTTAAGTGGTTGCTTGTGAATATGTAGCCCCCAGTTTTTCAACAAAAACACTGATAACTAGTGATGGGATTAAAATTTTTAATCGAGTTAATTACAGGGTCTGTAATTAATTAATTGCAAACAAATTATCAACAAATTAAACACTTTCAATTAAAAAAAATCCTTTTGCTACTAAAATTTTAAATGAATAGACACGTTTGTTGTTAAGCAAATATGTTTATTGTTTTTTGAATTTTTTTTGAATTGTTATTAAACCAGCAGATTGGGCAAAGTGCTATTATAGTTATTCAGATTTCAAGAATTTCAGGAACCCCTGATTGTTTAACTTATTTGAAAAATAAAAAAATAAATTTAAACAGCACACTAGACAATAATAATAATAATAACACCATTATATTTATTTTGGACATTAACCCCATGTCTTTGGACATGTGGGAGGAAACCGGAGTACCTGGAAGAAACCCACACAGATGGGGAGAACATACAAACTCCACACAGAGAGAGGTGGAATCGAACACCGGCCTTTCAGATGTTATTCTAACTGTGAGGCAGCAGTGCTAACCATAGTGCTAACCACCATGCTGCGTAAGTTTCTTCCGGGTACTCCGGTTTCCTCCCACATTTGTAGCTTCAGTGATAAGCAAACTTCTCTTTGCACAACTAGTATAAAACAGTAGTCTTTTCGAAAGTCCCATCAGAACGTTTTTTAAAGCTACAGTTGTCCCTCAGTGGACCAAGAGAAGCAACTTTGTTGTCCATCGTTGTTGTTTGCTGATGCGTTGTTTGCTTGTGCATGCGTTGCTTGTGCATCAGATTTACAGGCGTGCTAAAACACGCGAATACAAAGGTTCTGGCTCCGAACATTAAAAACAATGTGATTTATTGTGATAAAATTTTTAACGCGTTAAAATCTTTGTAATTAATTAATTGAAATGAATGCGTTAAAGTCTCGGCCCTACTGATACCACAACAGCAGTAGTTGTTTTATGTGCACTACAGTATGTCTGCACACGCGCCGCAAGCATAAAGCCGTTAGTGATACGGTGAGCTCAGGTGGAGCAAAGGGAAATGTTTTTCTAGTGTCCAAAGCAGCAGCGCTTTTTCCTGTAAGCACCATTAAACCTTTACTAGGAAACAACTGGAGGTCCTTCATGATCCACCTGATCTAGAATAATCAATAATTGCAGCCCTACCAAGTAGCCTAGGCTTATTCCAGTGTAACTAAAGGAGGATTTGGTTTCATCTGGTCAAGCCCCAACTATAAACTCTAACTTTTAGCTTAGCAGAAAGAAAAATTTCAAGCCTAATCTTAAAAGATAGCCTGTCTCATGAATCAAAACCGGGAGCTGGTTCCGCAGAAAAGAGGCCTGAAAGCTGTCCTCCATCAACATGTTTGAGTGCGGCCCTCTACCTGATGTTTTGTTTAGCTTTGTATGATTGATTGATGAATTATTATCAATGAAATGTTTGTGTTTTTGAAATTGCTTCATTCCAAATGGAGTCTCTAAATTTTAGTGAATTTTAACCTGCCATCAGCTGTAAGAAAGAAATAGTATAGAAAAGTTGCCAATTTTCTTTTATAAACAAAAATCCCCCTTTGGCATGGTTGTATTGACATAAATATTTCTAATATAGGACTGAGGTTTTTTTTTTTTTTAAATAACAGTTGATGAACTGGAGTAAAAAAGACTTCTTTACACCCAGGCTTTTACTTGCTTGGACAGACAAGAAGAAAACGGGGAGAAACAAACAAGCAAATGTACTGAGTGGACAACCAGAGAAAGAGCTGACAGCTCTCAGAAGTGTTGGCAATTTCTGTGATTTCACGGATAGCCTCTGGAGAAGCTCTTTGAGACCATCAGTGTCAATAGATAGAGATAAAACATGTATAAAATGGCTTTCCTTTGGGTGTTGGTGAGAAGACAAGGTGAAAAATCACAGAACATATTCCAGACGCTGGCAGGTGGGGAATTAAGGACTATGAGGAACATGTCCTTTTTTTACTGTACTACTCATGTCTCATCTGTTTGTTGTTGTAGCTTTTGGTTCTGCCAGCAGTGAGGGTATTTTTTAACATAATGGGCACTAGTTAAAACAAACCTGTAGAGCTACATTTTTACTATTCTCCTCTGTTAAAAATTTGCTTTAGATCATAAAATGAATAAAGATTTCTTAAGTAAACTGGGATTGACTAGAATAGTAGTGCTGTTTTATTCATATAAACTAAGAACTAAGTTTTAGAAAAATGTATGTACAGTATTAGCAAAAAAGTCACTGATACTTTGTTCAGTACTTAGAATTTGGTCAGTTGTTCCATATATGAAGCAGTAAAAATATTATAAATGAAAGCTCTGTAACCAGTAAAAAAAGAGCATAGTAATATAATTCCTGCTGGTTGTATCAGCCATGTAGTTAGGTCTATACTGTATGTCTTTGGACAGTGACACAATTTTTGTAATTTTGCCACTGTACACCACACCACCACAGTGGATTATAAATCGCATAGCCATGATGTAATTAAAGCTGTTAGTGCAAAATTTCCTCTTTAATTGAATCAGTTTAATTAATGCAATACTTTAACTTTTTAACCTCGGCTGTTTCGGAGAAAAAGTCAAGTTATTATTATAGACATGGGGTCGGCGGCATCGACAGCATCTGTGCCACAAAAACTTTAACATTGGTCATAACTCGAGAATGATGTGACTTAGGATGTTCAAATTCCTACCATACGTGCTTACTGTTCAAGCTAGACCCATCAAACTTCACACATTTGTTCACTGACTTTATTATAAATGCACTTTGACCCTTGCAGCCTGTTATGAATGCAAAAACGTCCAAGCGTTGGCACCCGCTCATTAGTACTCTTGCCAAAAGTATTTGCTCATTTGCCTTCAGACACATATTAACTTGAGTGTAACTTGAGTGCACTAAAGCCTTCAGTCAGTCCCGAAACACAGGGGATACACCCCTGTATCCTAATGTCACAGTATCCTTTTATTGTGTTCTCTTTTTACGCTTATACACGCTTCGGTTTCTTGGCAGACATCCACCTCAGCTCAGTTCAGTTGAGCTCTCCTCCTGCCAGCTACTGCGTAAAAAGACAAAACACACAATCAATCCCATGCTGGGCAGCTGCAGGCAAGGTTTAGGAGTGTTTATGGGAATTTTGACCGTTTTTCCAGGAACACATTTTTGAGGTCAGATACTGATGTTGGACGAGAAGGCCTGGTTCAAAGTCTTTGATCTAATTCATCCCAAAGGTGTTCTATTGGGTTGTCAAGTTCTTCTACACATGTTCAACTTTGTCTTTATGGACCTTGCTTTGTGCACTGGTGCGCAGTCATGTTGGAACAGGAAGGGACCATCCCCAAGTCATTCCCACAAAGTTGGGAGCATGAAACTGTCCAAAATGTTTTAATATGTGAAGCATTAAGAGTTCCTTTTACTGGAACCAAGATTAACTTTAACTTTATTAATCCCTTTGAGATTAAGAAAGGGGCCGAGCCCAATTCCTGATAAACAACCCCACACCATAATCCCCCCCTCCACCAAACTTTACACTTGGCACATTGCAGTCAGACAAGTACTGTTCTCCTGACAACCGCCAAACCCAGAATCTTCCATTAAATTGCCAGATGTAGGAGCATGATTCGTCACTCCAGAGAACACGTCTCCACTGCTTTAGAGGCCAGTCGTGGCGTACTTTACACCACTGCCTCTCACGCTTTGCATTGCACTTGGAGATGTAACGCAATTGTCTGTAGCGATTGACTCTGCAGAAAGTTGGTGACACCTGTGCACTATACACCTCAGCATCCGCTGTCCCTGCACTTGTGATTTTACGTGGGTTACCAGTTCATGGTTGAATTGCTGTTCCCAATTGCTTCCATTTTGTTATAATAATAAAAATAATAACTTTTGACTGTGGAATATTTAGTATCGACGAAATTCAACGACTGGACTTGTTGTGCAGGTGGCATCCTAGCACGGTACCACACTGGAATTTATTCCAGTGTGGTACCGTGTGGAAACCATTCTGTAGTATTAAACTTATGGTCGTCCAATTACTTTTGAGTCTGTGTATAAAAATGGCTGTATTTCCTAATAAGGTAATGTAGTACTTTTTTAAAAAACTGCTTAAACTGAAGTTGAATGTCTGCACTTTGCTCACTGTGATTGTTTGATTTAAAAGTCACCATGATGGTATAGAGGAGAAAAATCGTAATTGTCCACATACTTGCGGTTCTAACTGCAGTATATTCTGTAATTAAATCTTGATACCCTTTTAAAAAAAAAAAAAAAAAAAAAAAAAAAAAAACTCCCACCGCAGTAATATAACTAACATTATAGTTCAAAACTATTATAGTTTCGTATTTTTAATTCGTATCTTTATTTAATTTTGAGATTTAGTATTGAAGATCCATAGTTGTAGTTTACAATTTATGAGTTTCACTTTGTTAGTCGTATAATATAAAGCTATTCTAGAAGTTGAGTATATATATATATATATATATATATTGCGAACATAACACTTTTAAAGGCACGACCGTATGCATCACAGACTCAATAATCATAAGCACGGATATTTCCTTATATACGCTCACTGGTCACATTATTAGGTACACTGGGATTTTCCCTACACAAAGAAAGGGTTTACAGAGAAAAATAATAGTAAAATTTGCAGGGGCTCACAAAAATTGAAAATTAAGATATTGGAAAACCACTGGCTGGTCTGATGAGTTGATTTCTGCAGCAGCATTCAGATAGTATTATTAAAATTTGTCACAAACAACGTGAAAGCATGGATCCATCCTTCCTTGTATCAATGGTTTAGACAGCTGAAGGTGGTGGTGTAATAGTGTGGGGGATATTTTCTTGGCACAGTTTGGCACCAACTGAGCATTGTTTAAATCCCGCAGCCTATATGAGTATTGTTGCTGACCATGTTCATCCCTTTATGACCACAGTATGGTCATCTTCTGATGGCAGCTTCTAGCAGGGTAACACACCATGTCACAAAGCTGTCAAAACTGGTTTCTTGAACATGACAGTGAGGTCACTGTACTCAAATTGCCTCCACAGCCACCAGATCTCAGTTTGTAACTATATAAAAAATTTGCATGGCAGCATATTTGCCTGTACATACAATGCACAACACTGTTGCTGCACATCCTCCTAGGGACAGAGATCATCCCTGATGATTTGACCAAAATATCTTATTTTTTTCACCACATGTAGTATTAAGCAAATTTAGGTTATCTGTGACAGCATATTCATACACACTATATTTTGTGTTGTTTCACTACCTGGTTACTGGCAGGTGGGAAAACACATAATAGAATCAGTTTTTAAGAAAACCATGAAAAATGTTTATAAGAATATTTTCATTTCACCACTGTGATATTCTAGAAAAATTAACTGAATTAAAACAAATCAGGAATATTTATGTTATTTATAAAGATTTACTAAACAAAGGAACGATGGAAGGATTGGCAATTCGGTCACCACTAGGTGGCAGTGTGAGGCACCTCACCGAAAAAAACAGTGCTGTCAGTAAATATTGGAACGTCTTACCAACTGGATTAAAGGAATGCTCTGCATACCCACGACTCTGATGCATAATCTGAATAATTTCTTCGGATGCAATTTTTTGCTTGATGTAATTAAAAAATTTCCTTCTGTAATACATTTAAATTTTATATACTTCCTCTAAAATCCACAGTAGAGAGTTCAGTTTTATTTGCTATGCCTACCTCAGTGACTTTACTCCTACTGTCCAACCATACAGTGAGCCGTTCGAGTATCTTCCTCCTCCAATGTTGCAAAATTGTTTCCACTTTTTCTTTCTTAGAATGTTTGCATGGATTGTAGAAATAATTATTTCAGTATAAAATTTGGACCCTTCATCAGTCACTTTAATTCTACTGTTGCCTTTATTTTATTCTGTATTTGATAAATATTGCACACCCTTAATCATTTTCCATTGAATAAATCTTTGCAGAATGAACTCTAGAACTGGCTTGAACCATATTTCCTGCTTCATATAAAATGTGGTGTTTTTTCTGACGTACCCTCTAAATTTGATCCTTTACAATCACACTTCTAGTATTTCACTAAATTATTATAATTTGACTAGTCCCTTATCCATCACTGAGGTCTGCATTTATCCCCCCCCCCCCCAAACATCAGACTATTATACACACTTGCAGTTCTCAGTTTTGGTTCATCTACTGACACTTCTGAATAAAAAGGTTACTTACAGCCATGAACTGGCAGCCCGTTGACCAAGAAAGAAGCATCTGCTCCAAAATTGTCACTTTCAAGCTCCACTGAACCTTACAGCTGCCCACATGGACGAGCCAAATGCCTTTTGGAGAAAGGTTTTATGGTCTGATGAGAAAGTTTGAGCTTTTTGGCCCCAGTGACAAGAGGTATGATCAGAGGAGTGAAGATTTCAAACCTAAAAACAACACAACAGCTGTCAAGCACGGTGGTGGTAGCATCATGCTCTGGGGCTGTATTGATGCCAGAGGTACTGGAACATTGCACAAAGTGGATGAAACAATGAAGAAGGAAGACTACCTCCAAATTGTTCACCTCAAATAAACAGTTAGACACACCTGGACACAATTAGGTGTTCTAAGGGGACAATGATCCCAAACACACATCAAAAGTGTTTTGGGAATGACCAAAGCAGGTTAACATTAAGCTCCTGGAATGGCCTTCCCAAAGCTTCAACCTCAACCCTATTGAAAATTTGTAAGCTACATTTGAAAGCTGTGCCCGTACCATATATTTTATATATATATATATATATATATATATATATATATATATATATATATATATATACACACTTTGCAAGTTGCACTTTGTTGCACTCTTTCAACTTATATGTATACTTTTTAAAATTTTAACTTTTGCACCCAATAAGGTGTCTGCTGTACAATCATTGCATCCTGGAAAAAGAACAGTTCAAAGAAATCATTTAAAGTCCAAATTACCATGACATTCATGCCCATAATAAACTTTTGACCACAGCTGCACGTCATAAGCTGCAGTAGGTTATATAGAAAAGTAAAACTGCTTGAGCATTTTTCAACTTTTATTTTTCCATAAATAACTCAATGAGCATGCTTCATTAAATGACACGACAGTGTGAGTGTACAGATTTCCTGGGTCTGTTTATTGTTTTGGTTTTTGTGCTTGTCCCAGGAAGACTTGTTCCATGGAAGATATTGATTACTGCCTCAGCTTGCGCAGAACCTCCTTTGTCAGCTGTTTACTGTATCGGTTGATCTTCCAGTGTCCCGGCATCCATCCCAGCAAAAAACGATTAAAATCTGTCCAAGCAAATGCAAACATCTCCCTCCACTCCTTCTCAAGGGCATCAAAGTCCACATCTTTTTTTAGTGATAGCTTCAGTTCTGTGAAATAGTAGTCCAACAGTCCTGGTACCCTCTTTTCACACTCCCTCTCCTCCATGCAGCTTCCTAGGAGATACACAACATCTTTCATGCCACAGCCCCCACCAACATACTGAAAGTCTACAGCTGCCACATCCTGCCCACTCTGGGAAAAACAGAAATTAGCTAATTTGGCGTCTCCATGAACGATGGTCTTGAAGCTGCACTCGCTGAGTATCCTGTCAATGTCACCTGCTGCTGCTTTGAGTTCAGCATCATCCATGGCTTCCAGCTCATCCGGCCGGGTCTCCAGGTGCCAGTAGGTACCGACAGGCCACAGACCCTCTGGTGCCACACCCAAGAAGAGAGCGTGGAAGTGGGCAAGCCAGCTCAGGCAAGCCTTTATCTCCCGGTCTTTAACGCTGGTCCTAAAAAGAATATTTTACATTAATACAATACTCCCTTCAGACACAAAAATACTCAAATAATGTGTGTATATTAATGGGGTATCCATGATAAAGTTAAATAATCTGCTTCCCTAAAAAATGGAAAAGGACAACACAGCCCGATTCAACAACTGGCAGGTAATTTCAAATGCAGCATTTCTAACAGCTCAACATTTACAAAAACATTTGTTAGGCAGTGTGTCTGCTAGCTAAAGCTCCACCTGCTGTATTCTCAGGAAGAGAAAAGAATGTGAGATATCTTGTTGAATTCAGCTGTGTAAATTTATAAAGAGCCGCAGCAGCACAGGTCAGCTGCTATTTGGCAATCATGTCAATGTTTATCTGTATGTATAGACATTTACACACATAAATACATAAACATACAAAAGTCTATGCACACAGAAGGTGTATCTGAATAAGAAAAGATTTATTGGCTTTTCATGGTTTGTCAAACAATTAACCAGGCGAGAGGTTTCGTGCTAAGGCTGGGCCATATCATATGATTCACGATAATACCGGTAAAAAAATCTTGCCTGGAAAAATAAATTATATCATCATATGCTAATTTCATGGTGTAAATACGTCACTCCACCACGCAGCGGATTATGCTCGCGTGGGTCATGCAGTGTTGTCAACTTAGTGACTTTGTTGCTAGGCTTGTCCCCCCTAGCGACTAGCGACAAATGTAGCTAGTTTTTCCAGTGACGTCAGAGAGTTCTGGAAACCTGAAATCCTCCGTTGTCGTCATGTTACGCTTTGGCGTTGCCCGGACCCCCAAGAGTACCTGGCTGTTGGGTTGTACTAAGTCACATGACCTTAATAACGGAAGTGAGTCTTTTTTACATGTTCGTGATGCAGCCGGGACACGTACACACCGTATTGAGCAGGTGGGCCCGTTTCTGTAATACGTCTGTATAAAATTTTAATAGCAGAGCTGTGAGTGTTTTGTTATGGAGGAAAAAAGCATTAATTTATTTTAGAAGCATTATTATTTAAATATGCCAATAGTTTATTTTTGAGCATTTTCTCATTTTCTACAGATGAATGTTTAAAAAAAAAAGTGCCCGTGTGACTCAAGTGCCTTTTTATTTTTTACCTTTTGGGAAGAAAAAATATAACATATATAAATTGTATATCACCATTCAGCTAAAAAATATCGTGATATTATTTTTGGTCCATATTGCCCAGCACTATTTTGTGCACCCACGGCTTTGTGGCATCAGTATTTCTAAAGTGTTAGCTGTGTTAAGATTTTTTCAACACACTGATTTGAAGCCAAAGGCTCTGTAAAGCTTTCCTAAAAAAAACTACTAATCATACCTTCTCTGATCATAACCGGCCACGTCCAGATCCTCCAGCACGATCAGCATCTCATCGCCATGGGAGCAGGCAGCCAGGCAGGCCGGGACGCGACAGCTCGGATTGGTGGAATAGTTTTGGTACCAGTGCGTCTCCACCTGGTAGGATCTGACTTTACGTCTGTGAGATCGATCTGTGTTCCAGCCCCCGGGGTGCTCGGCCTCTTCTGGAAACTTGACATGTTTTACAACCACAGACGGCCGGTCGCAGCCCTGCAGGTGCAGCCGGACGATCTCCCCATAACCACTCCACAGAGTCTGGATCTTAGCACCGACTCGCAGAGATGAAGCACCGCATGCCTGCAGGATGAGATCCTGGTACTCCCGTTTCATTTCCACAGCTAGAGCTGAATCAAAGAGGAAATGTAACACAGCACACGAAACGCATCCTTTAGTGCTGCTGGTGCGCTTTGTTGGGAGTGTGGCACTCACCTGATTCTTCACGTAAACCCGACAGTAAACCCAGGCCTCGTTTCTCTCACACAGATCGAGCAAATACTAATAACATCGAGTTAAGTATAAAATTGGTTTTCTCTAAAATGTGTCAAAACACTCAAACGCCTTTGAATGATCCTCAGCTTCAGGAAGTATTCTTTCCAACCTGCTCTGTTGCGTGTTCAGGGAAACCAGCACGAAAATTGTGTAACACTGCCACCTTCTGGACTGGAGTGCACAAACAGGAGTCAATGGTAATGTCCTTGTGTACAGCGTACAAGTGCAAAATATGAAAAAAATATGTTCACAAAGAAAAGATAGATATCGAGATGAGATTCTGCAACCAGTGGCAAATCCCATTTCTCCACCGAGGCCCCTGTTTGATAAAATTGTTAAAATATGTCTTACAATAAGTTTCATAGTAATTTCTTTTCATAATTCATTGCACATTTCACTGAATGGAAAATGTGGTGCTGGGAAAAATGAGGCATGCATCTGAGTTGTGTTGGGGAAGTTACCACTGGTGAGGTCTTTAATCCCAAGCTGGATATGGTGCTGCTTTGCAGCCAGTTTTTAACCATTTCTGAAAGAATATAAAAGCCCTGCAATCCTAGAAGCATTTTCCCTTCAGGTAATGTGCGCAAAACTGATCATGTATGGCAGCTTCATTTTTGGCCCCAGAAACTAAGCAATTCCCTTATTTCTGAAATACAGTCCTTCTGTTATTTATTTTGTATTCTAAAATCAACTCAAATTTGAAGGATCACCTTTTAAAAATAAGGTTTTAGATTGGCTAAAATTAAAACAAGAAAAGGTTCCTGTGGAGTCACATGAGAGTGAGTACGTAAACAGGCTATGATGTGCAAAGTTGTTGAAATTCCCCTATTTAGGGCTTTGGGGCATTTGGTAAGTGGTTATCCTAACCACTGGATAAGTGGAGCCCATCCCTGCTGACATCAATGGGTCACCAGTCTATGATAGGGCTGACAGCAAAACAATTAATAAAAATAGTAAAGAATCATCAGTTAACCAAACATGAATGTCTTCAGACTGTGAGGGGAAACCCACAAAAACACATGCTGTGGACTTTCTTTGTAAACTCCAGAAAAACATCACAGAAGAGCCGCAGGTTCAAATCTAGAACCGTCTTGTTGTGAATCATCTAGTTTGTTCTATTTCTATAGTTTATAATTGCTATGGTATATCCACAGTATTATATATGTATACATACATAGCTCACTTACAATAAGAAGTGGAGGCTTAAAGTAAAATTTTAACCTTCACCAGGCTCCCAGTATATTTTGCATTTGGCATTATTGTCGTCTCGTGTTTTACATACAATAAACAAAATGTATTTGCATGAACACCGAGCTTACATAAAGTTAACCACTGCTTACTGTAAACGAGCAAATAAATATTGAGAGGACAGAAAAAAACAAAAAACAAACAAACAAAAAAAGATCAAAACTTGCCAAGCAGTTTAGTCTAGGTTCTCTAACATTGTATGATACATATACAGCCTTTTGTTCTTACTACTGATGATTGCTTACTGTCAGTCACCACAACCTGTTGATCCAAACAACGACACTTCTCTTACTTAAGCTGACTTTTATGTCATCGTTTGGAGCTGTAAAACTGAATTAGTTAAAAAAAAACCCAATAAGGTACATTTTTAGAAGAAAATTACATCACAAATTTGTGCATTATGTAGTCATATCAATAAAGAAAAAGAAGCTACCATTGGCTGCTCCCTCATCCGTGATGAGTCACCGCAGCGAGCACGTCTGCATGTTTGATTTGGTCAGTTTTTAGACACCGCCTGCTGCCTTTCCTCACACAACCCCAAAGAGATTTGTGTCTCCTCTCAGGAGAAATCTTTTGCTTCTTAGGTGAACATTATGGAGCCACTATATCTAATCATATTGATCCTTTAATTAAAATATATAAGGGAAATGCAAAATTGAATCATTTCCAAAGAAAAATCTCAATACATACTATAGCATTTGGATGCAAACAAAGAAACAAGACCAGACAGGTTACCAGATGGCAAAGTAAGAACAGTAAGAACCACACACAAATCTTCTTTTTGTTTTTGAGTTGCTTTTGGTATCACTGCCGTCCTGCACACAACCTGTTTTAACTTCTCATAATGACACCTGCCTAACTCAAGTTAGTCTGCACAGAATCCCTAACCGTAATATACTTGTAATGATCTCAAAGGTAATATTGCACACAATGTATTCTGCTCCACTGTGTCTTTAATCTTGTGATGACTTTTTTTATTACTTTTGAAAAAAAAAGTAATAACAAAGTGCAGCTGAATGCGCACAATCACATTTATGTTGTTTTGGTGCTTGGAAACAGGTCATTAAATTTGAAGCATTGATGTGAGATCTTGGTGTTGTTAATGAATGGTTGCAATGAGAAATCATAACTGACTACTGCACTGCCAAGAAATGTTGGTCTTATGTTGTTCTTCTTTACCTGTTAATCTCTGACATGAAGCGAAAAAGCCGAGTAAAACTGGGACTGAAGTTGTGATGGAAAAAGCAACCTGATGGACAGGAAAGGAGAAAAACTGTCACTTGTTTTAAGTGCATAAGTGACTTAAGTGCATCTCCTGAAAGCAAAATATTACATTTTTCATTCTATTCATTGCACCTGCGATGTGACTGATACTCACAGCAAAATACTCAACAGCCGTGTCCCTCTAAATTTCCCGCTTTGGAAAAATAACTGTGTGAGGGGATAACCTATCTTTTGTCAGGTAATGTAACCATTTCCCAGAAGCCTTCATTCCCACTGCCATTAGTGGACATTTCTCTTTGGTCTAATGGAATATGATATTTATATGCACTTGTGCTGTTCATGCTCACTTTTACAGACATCTGAACTGATGGTGGATGACTGACATTAGCAACTATTGCACTGCTTTTCTTTGCCTACGTGCATTAATTATACTGCAGTCTGTGGTGTGTTTTCAGCTGATTAAATAAATTAGTTGTGTTGCTCTATAGCACTCGTTGCATATGATTTGTTGCTGGTTAACATCACTTGCCCTAAAGCCAAAGTATTTGCAAACACTGGCGGATGATCCACTTCCAGTGATAAACTCTTCGTGGCTTGTCTTCTGCTCTGCCAGACATTTGAATTTTGTTGCATATTCAGCTCTATTCTATTTATACAGCATCAAATCACAACAGCAGTCACCTCAAGGTGCATGAATGTGTAAATTTGTCTTTTAATGCAGTATTAGGCTGGGATTATACTTTCTGCATTCCCAAGTCAGCTAGAGTCCACTTGGGTCCATGTGATGCAAATTTCATCATCAAACTTGAAAATCTCCGGAAACCTGTTTGATTTTTTTTGCACTCCTGACTTATCTTTGGAAAATTTGCATTACAAAGCGCCAACTACACATGTTCCACAATCATTCCTGTTATACTTTAAAGAAGTATATCAGGAATGGCCTGTAGGTCGCCAGCTGTTTGTCCGTGTCTACAGTCGAGTATAAACTCCATTGTACAGCTTATTTGTCCAGATGAGTCCAGAAAAGTTCAAGCTCCACTGTGCAGAGAACTCTTGTGATTGGCACATGCAGGCATGTGGTCAGGAGTGCTTGATTTGCTTTTGCTTTGCATTAGCTTGCAGAGCATGCATTTTCAATATCACTCAATCATGTTCACTTAATTAGAGGGAGCCAAAAATCGTAATCAAGTTTACAATTCAACAAAGCTGACACAGGGCGAGAGGCAGGGTACACCCTGAATAATAGACAAAGCTGTAAAAGGCAAAGGAGGGGAAAAAGAGACTCTCTGCCTCCGCAAAATCAGCACAATTGAAACAAGGGCAGATCAATAAGGATAAACCAAGCTCATCCAACTTACAATCCATCACAATTCACAGGGTATTGTAATATGTGGCCAATACTGCAGACGGAGTAGCAATGCTTGGGGACTGTGGACAGACAGGCGCTGTGGCATGAGCTCATTAATCCTTTGGCCAGATGAGCTAAAAGCAATCAATTTAAATATGGAAATACAGCATGCTAACACCGGTGGTTCCCCTCCGTAGCTGGCTGATCATCCCGTTGCCATGTAACTGCAGCTTGGTAACTTTAATGACGTTTCCAAAAAATGATGAGCTGGATTGATTTCCAATGCCGCAACGATGGAGAGCTGATGATCAGCAACTGATCAGTTTACACAACAGCTTTGAATAACGCCTTTCCCGGACCTTGATATTTTCATTCATTTGTTATGTAAACTTTGATGTGATTTGGTTTCCAGAACCCAGACAAAATAATTCAGGAGACTCAGGTCAAAGTTAAATGAGCATTTACAGTATTTACTTGGTACTAAGGAGAACCTGGGACACTGCGGATCTTTATAGGTCATATTAGAATATCAAATCTGAGACTTTTCTTCTACTGGGAGCATTTTTATACTCATCCAGATAAAGTGCTTTCTAATAGTTTGCATAAAACTCACCTTAATGACCCTCTCTTGTCTGTACGCACAAATAAACACAATACAGTCAGATGCCAGAGAAACCTCAACCCTGTGGGGCCTTTTTAATAGAACTAATTGAGAACTCACATAAAAATTTATGTCATCAAATCATGGCACTATGCCCACACTTGAGTACAAGTTCCCTTCAGTTTATATTTAGTTGGTAACTGCCCACAGTATTTGTTTCTAATGTGCACGAATATATCAGTGATTCTCGATGTGCATCGATCCCTCAAATGCTGGAGCCAAAATAAATTTGGCTCCAGCATTTAACTTCCTGTGATAAACTACATCTTATTTAAATGCAAATCACTAATAATATGGATGGATGGATGGATATTACAGGGAAGGAATGTAAAAATACAGATAACCAAAGATCAAGTAAAGCTGTAAAAAAACAACATTAGGAGGAAGTGATTCTGTTCATGACTCAAATGGATACAAATAAATTGTTTTGTGCTTTATGATCATTGAAGTATGTGTAAATGTGTTTTTAAAATAGAACTGGTGCCACTGTTTTCTAGTTATGAAAGACCTTTCCACAGTGATACTTTAATAAAGCTAAAGTGGGTTTTAATCAGCCTTTTGCAGGACTATTTTCATTAAATGGATGAAATAGAATTGGTCTTTATACTATATTGTCTGAATTGTGCTATTTCCATGTTGTTGGAGTAATAAAAGGTTCAATGTCACTGAAAAGAAAAGGAAATGGGTCACTGCTCAGCCTTATACAACAAAAAATGTTCTGATCGTGTCCTTGAAAATTATGTGCTGAGAAGAGACATGAACTGATTTGGATTTGAAATCATAAACAAATATTTCTACTTCTCGAAAGATTTGAATCGAGATAATGAGATATGAAAAGGAGAGCGGGGAGAGCCATTAGGATTGCAATGATCCGTAGAGAGATCAGCTTTAAACCACATTATGTAAGTCTGTCTCTGTACTCATAGTTAAATTCTGCCTTGTTGCCTATAAGAGTCTAATTACATTTGCTCAACTTTATTTTCTGTATTCATTACACATAAACTGAATTGTTTCAAACTTTTTTTGGTTTTTAAATTTGGATTATAGCTTATAGCTCATGAAATGGCTCATGAAGCAGTTCAATGAACAACATTTGTCAGACATAGATTTGAGAGGTATTTGCAGAGTGTGAAATTCAGATAAGAAACACTGGAAATATTCAAAAGTCTGGTTGTCATTGCTTGGCTGTTTTTGTGCACAGCTGGGATTCTTGTTGTGCTGCACCACGAATGTCCACCTTGTGAAGAGTGTGCTCATTTACACACTCAGTACTGTGCTGGGGCTTCTGTACCATGAATTGCTGCGTCAGTGAGGCGTGTTATTGAGGTGATCAGCTTGTGGCGCTGGTGATGTATTATTGAAGCTAAAGTTACTTTGATAGCAGCCTTCGCCTGCATTTTTGGGTCAGGCATTTCTCATCTTCCTCTTGGCAATACAGCATAGATTTTCTTTGGGGCTGGCTGGCCAATCAAGCACAGAAATAAGATAATCAGCAAACCATTTGGTAGTTTTTTTTAAGACCTGGTGGAAAAGGAAGAGCTTGTCAGATGGAAGCATGAAGTGCTCTAAAATCTAGGTTTTAGACCACAAGTCTAAAGACTGTTGACTTTAGACTTGATAAAACACAGTGGATCAACCAACACCAGCAGATGACATTGCACCACAAATCATCACAGACTGTGGAAACTTCACACTGGACTTCAAACATCTGGACTTCTGTGCCTCTCCATTCTTTCTCCAGACTCTAGCACCTTGATTTCCAAATGAAATGCAAAATTTACTTTTACCAATAAAGAGGACTTTGGCCATGAGTGCTGGAGTGGAGCACAGGTAAGATGCTTCTGTCATCTCTGGTTCTGGAGTGGTTTTATATCAGAAATGCAACAGCTGGAGCCCCTTTCCTGAAGATGAGTGAGGTTACTTTGATGCACTGACATCAAACTTTTTACCACTTTCCATTAATATACTTTTTCTGCCGTGACCTTGTGTGACTCACACTCATGCTGGAGGGCGTTGATGATCATCATCTTGACAACTGTCCATAGGTGCGCTTGCATGTACTGAACTAGACTGACAGATACACAGTATTTGCACTGTTTGAATAGTGATTTACCAAAACTCAAAATGAAATATTCCAATAATTTGTTCTGAGTTATTAAAATCAAAATTTAAACAAAGAAATGTTGAAATGTTCCACTTCAAATGCAATGAATATAGAATTTATGACCATTTGAATACAGTTATAGAAAAAAACTTTTGTGTGTCTAGAGAAAAGGATAATTTAGTAAGTTAGTTAAGGTTAGATTAAGTGTGTAAATGATTCTTCTTCCACAGGGCTGTGTTCCCTATTTTCATTTGCACTCCAAAGTAGACACAGTCCATGATAGAATATCGACAGAGAGAAATATCAACGACATAAGAAAGATGGAAGCAGAGCTCGAAGCTTTCAAGGACAACTGCGACGACACCGTGTGTGGATCAGGCTTTGAAAAGGCACAGCCAGAAGGTTTCACCGCTCTCTGCAAGACAAATAAAATTATTTTACTTGGAGCTCATTTCCTAAATAGTACAGCTGTGGAGCTTACAAAAACTGATATTCAATTTACTTTGATGGTGAGTATTTTTGCATTCTGGTATCATATAGCCCACTTCCCCACATGGCCCTGTTTATGGTTTTTATCTCAGAGATCTGAAAACCCACATCAGTTTCTCCCATCCAATCAGAAACAGGAATTAGTCAGTGGCCTGCGAGTGTTGGTTGGTCAAGCGTGTAAAACTACAACAATAATAATAATAAATAAAAACTAAAAATAGAAAATGCACTAATTGGAATTGCAATTTTATCACCTGTCATGTATTTTGTACACTGGACATCTATGATAGGCTTTTTTCCCAACATATGTGTAGCACCAGAGGGAAAGGACACAAGACTTGCTATACACAGCATAAAGATTTATATGGAAAGACACCCAAAATATTAAGATACCTCCACCAGAAGTGGAATAAAGAATGAAGAAGGAATGTTCTCTCATGTGTCAGACATGTGAAATGGGTTCCGGACTTTATTCACCTCAAAAATGGTTAAAATGGCATATTTTGGGCCCTTTCATGTATAAAAGAAGTACAAGATAAAGCCAGGCTGAATCAGAGATGGCATACCTAAACTTACCTAAACACTAATATTAAATGAAAATATACACCAGTCAAGTATAAG
>VUQJ01026292.1:0-11192 GCA_015108635.1 Andinoacara biseriatus
CACCAGCCCTGAATAAACAGCCTGTCATGGTCCTGGGCCGTTGGCCCAGTGTTTTGTGTATTTGGGTTCTGTTTATTCTTAGTTCCTTGTGTTTCATATGTCAAGTCCATGTCTTTGTTCTGTCTGGTTTCCTGTCTTATTTTGAAAGTCTTGTGGTCCCTGTCTGTTATGTTCAGTTTTGCTTCCCTTTGTCAGGTCAGTCACCTGTGCTCCCAGCTGTTTCCTATCCCCTCGTTTCCTAGTGTATTTAGGTCCTGTGTTTTCTGTGTTTCTTGTCGCGTCGTCTTCAATGTTTTCCCCGCTGTGTGTTCCTGTTTGTTTCTCTCGGTGTTCCGTAATAAACCTGTTTTCGTTCACGTCCATGCCTGTGTCCTACCTGAGGTCCCCTTGCCTGCCTGCCACACAGCCGTTTCCTGACAGAACCGTTGGTTCTTTTTTTTGTTCCCAGCAAAGCTGAGTCTCCAGAACATACATCCATCATCTCTTAGTTACTATACCTGTGTTTGTTTTTCCTCTTTTTTAGCAAGTTCCAGCTTCCCTTACCTTAAAAAGCGTATCCAGGTGGTGGAACAGCAAAGCACAGAAATGAATCCAATTGAAGTTGCCATTGATGAAATGTCGCGTAAAGTCTCTGAGCTCAACCAGCTCTGCAACATGGAGGAGGTGGACATGATCCGGCTGCAGCTAAAACTGCAAGGCAGTGTCAGCGTCAAGGTGGGGATTCCTCCAAACTACAGATGCACACATTTCATATAGGTTGCTTGGGTTTTGTCTCACTTGATCATCTCCATCCAGGTGAACGCAGGGCCTATGGCTTATGCCAGGGCATTTTTGGAGGAGAAGAATGCTAAGAAATATCCTGACAACCAAGTCAAACTTCTTAAGGAGATTTTCAGGTACACCTTAAAGTATTGGGTTAGCTAGCAATGTTTTTATTCACTGTCTGGAACAATACAAAGTAATGCTATTCAATGTTCACTCAAAAAAAGTTTATTAATAATCAGCACATTCATATAAAAACTTAATCTGCCCTCTGCAGGCGGTTTGCAGAAGCCTGTGGTCAGGCTTTGGACGTAAATGAGCGTCTGATCAAGGAGGACCAGCTGGAGTACCAAGAGGAGATGAGAGCTCACTACCGAGACATGCTGACCGAGCTTTGTGGCATCATGAATGAACAGGTCTCACAGTGCAAAGACCAATGAGTGTCCAGACTATACTGCCAATACTGTGGCTTTCTTTAATTTATTTTTTTATCAGTTCAGTTGCATGGCATACTGAGCATCCTTTTTCCCTCATGCATTATTTTATGAAGCAGTTATTATTTTCGTGGACTTCATCCGCTTCTTTTACGCTTCTATTCCAAAATTTTCTCTTACTGCAGTTTTAAAAAGCATCCTTGCCTCCTCTTCTGTGCCTAACCTCTCTCTGTCAACTCTCTCTCAAACTGATATGTTACATCATCACATTATTTACTAAAAGACATCTTTTTCACCTTTGCTCTCTTTTGCATTTTCCTA
This sequence comes from Andinoacara biseriatus, assembly GCA_015108635.1. Classification (NCBI taxonomy): domain Eukaryota; kingdom Metazoa; phylum Chordata; class Actinopteri; order Cichliformes; family Cichlidae; genus Andinoacara; species Andinoacara biseriatus. The sequence goes on from VUQJ01026292.1 coordinate 1,518, forward strand.
TTCCAATGGCAGCTTTTTTATTCTTATTCTTGTCCAGATCCCTCACACAAGACAACCAGGAACAGAACGGCACAGCACCTACTGAACGGCCAGTAGGCTCACCATAAACTTTTTGTCCCGGTTTGAACCTCAAAGTGGCTCATTTAATTGTTTCTGACCATGACCCCCCAACCCCCACCCCACCCTCACCCCAAGAGCACTGGGCTAGGGGAGCTGTGACTGATGAATTAAGGGAAGCAGTGTGTAGATTGTGGTTGTGGTAGTCTGTAGTCCTGTTGTTGAACTTTGACTGTCTACAGTAGAGACCGGGCTGCTGGACTGTTAGCTACTGTATGTTTTGGTTTAAAAGACGCAATCTTATCGATTCCCCTGCCCTGTCAAGTGATTACATTTGCTTACATACTGGCAGACACACCTGCAAACAAATACAAATGCACACAAACACACAACATGCGCCTTCTCTCCACAACCCTGACCCTTTAGAGAACAGTGACCTTACTGAGCTCGAGGTGCGTTCAGCTGTATGAAATAGGAAGCTTCCTGGTGCATTTTGATTACAGTTTTTTACATTTTTTTCCCTGTGTGATATTATTGAACTTTAAACTATCTGAAGACAGTTAATGTGAAAATGGCAATGGTTAGGTTACAGGTCTTAATTAGCCAAGAATGGGAGGAGCTGAACGCACCTCCAGTTCTTGTTTGAATGTAGAGCAGCTCCACATTGCTACTTTGTATCCTAGTTAACATTCTGGAAATATCAGCTTGCCAATTTTCAAATGGAAACGAACAAAAAATATGTTTTGTAACATTTTTATAATTGAAATTTCATTGTTACTGTTATTATTTCCTGTACTGTTTTAAATTGTAAATAAGAAATATTAATATTTAAAAAATGTTTGAAATGTTTCTTTTTTATAAAATATACAATATATAAATTTGTTTAGCTGAATCAAAAAAACAAAAAACAACTAAAGTTTTATGTATAACATTTAAATAAAATTTTGTTAATGTCCAAAGTTCATGACCATCTTTTATAGCCATATCCACTGTCTTGGTTTCAGTGTTGCATTATCACACCATGGTTACAGTTCTCCTGCTATGTTACACGTCACAAAGGTTATTCATCCTATCTGTGCATCTGTGAGTAAAGCAGCCACTTATATTCTGTCTGTTGACTGGCCCTGAGATCAAGCAGCAGCTAATAAATGGTAACAGATACACGTGATAGATACCAATATTTGTGTAAAATAATGAAAATGAATTAAATAGAAAATTTAATTGAGCCAACTCAGCCTTAGTCAGCCTTAGTGTTGTTTCCTTGCTTCCTGGTATTATAAACAAAGGCTGATTTCACATATATTGTTTCCAGTGTATCTACTTTCACCCTTTATATCCTAATTCTTCACTTGTACTCTGAATTGTCTGTTTTTGCATTCTTCGAGGAGTAAATGTCACTGCAGTGCTTCATTTGTGCAGTGTGGCATAGATGACAAAGGGCGAGCACAAATGATAAGGGTCTGCTGCATCAAAATCAATATGAAAGAGGTTACGTTTGTTTTTCCGCGGAAGAAAATCAGTTTATCGCAACTGCTTATCTTGTTACACTGTGAATGACACAAGGCCAGTGCTGCTATGTTTACAGCCTCTTTAAAAATATGTAATTTTTGGATAAGGGTCTTGCAACTGATTCTTTCTTTTTTGGATGATTATTTTTAAAAAGTTGGCAGCCAAAGGAATTCAAATCTCACTTTCAGTTGTTTATATCTGATGGATCCCAGATGCTATCATCATCACTTACTGTATGTGTGACTTTTGTTTTCTTTTTCTATGTCCACTGATTTTACCTTTAAGACGTCAGCTACATATATTTTTACTATAACCACAATCTGCCCCATAAATCAGAATATTTTACTAGTTTTAAATTTCCAAGAACTGTTTTTCTGGATACACAGACAATTTTTCCTGCTGCCTTGTACTTTATTCACCCGATTATTGAACTGAACAGTATGTATGGTACCTATACTCACCAGGGTTGCTATTAGATTGAGATCAGGTGACTGTGGAGGCTGTTTGAATACAGTGAATTCAATGTCATGTTCAAGAAACCAGTTTGACATGATTTGAACTTTGTGACATGGAGTGTTATCATGCTGTACGCAGCCCTCAGAAAATGTGTACTCTATGGTCATAAAGGGATGGGCATGGTAAACAGCATTACTCAAGTAGACAATGCTGTAAAAACAATGCTCCTTTGGTACTAGGGGAGTCAAAAGTGTGCCAAGAAAATATCACCATACCAATGCAACAGCACCAGCTGCCCGAAACGTTGATATAAGGCAGTGTGGATCGATGCTGTCACGTTATTTACCTCAAATTCGAATGCTACCATTTGAATATTGCAGCAGAAAAAAGACTCATGATACCAGGCAATGTTTTTCCAATGTTCTGTTGTCCAATTTCAGTGAATGAATTGTAGCCTCAGTTTCCTGTTCTTAGCTGAAAGGAGCAACATCCAGAGTGGCCTTTAGCTTCTTTAGCCCATCTGATTCAAGTTTCGACCTTGCATCCTGTACTTCCCATACTGTGATTGTAACGAGTGGTTACTTGACATACTGTTGCCTTTCTATCAGCTCAAAGCAGTCTCTCCAATCTCCTCTGACCTCTGATATCAATGAGGCATTTTGAAAATTAAATAATGTAGACACACGGTCACAAATGTATCTGCTAGTAGAGTGCATAGCAATGACTTCAGCACACCGAAGAGTATAAAATTGTGGTTGAGGTTTCACTGAAAGTGACATGGCATTAAAATGTATTAAGTACTCCCACAATGACCAGTTTTCCAAGGGATCTGGTGTCAGTTTTTTTTTTCCACTTGTTGGATATAATTACTGACCATGCAGAGATAAAGCAGCAGAGTGGTTCTTTACTTATTGATGCTCAGCCTGGGGCTTGGACAAAGCATATAAAAAGAAGTCAAGTGGCCCTGAACATATAGCTGGTGGTAAAAAACAATGTTGCCTTTTTATCTCAGCCCCCCCCCCCCTTTTTCTCTCACTTGTCTGTTGTTATCTCTGCCTGACAAGACAGCCAACACATTTATATCTCTGTCTCTTCACTCTCCCTCTGTTGCACACCTGAGGTGCAGCAGATTGAGTTGCACTGACCTCCTACAACAAGTCCTCTGCACAAACAGTTTTTTTTCTTCCAGCCAATCAGCAGTACTCTCATCCTCAGTCTCATCTCTCTGGCCTCCCTCCCTCTCTGCAGCCTATTTTGTGAACCAGAAAGGGGAGCTTATTGGATTTCTCCCCTCCACAGACTAGTTAGTGTGTGCCTGTCTCCATCCCAGTGGCCCAGACTCTGGGAGGCTCAGGTTGCTCTGAGCTACCACTATTCAGTCCAAGTCACACATGAGACAACCCAGTTAGGCTGTAGGTGCAATGTCTTTAATCTATCCATTAGCTAAAAAAACCCCTTCCTTACATTATGTGTATATTATGTAATATCTTTTAAAATTATGTGGGTAACCTCACTTTCTGTTCGAGTCAGGCCAGCTAGGGTACAGTTGCATTCAGAGACCATGTGGTCTATTTATAAGGGGCCACAACTTGTGGCCACATGAGCTCCACTGCAGCACTTGGCCGTTCATCCCCACCATGGAAGCCCCAGTGAATGAATTACCTGTTATTTTCTTTTGTGTGCATCCTGCTGCGTTTCTATTATTATTTATCCATCATCTGACTGCCTGTAATTACTGGGTTAACCCCCACTGACCTTTTCCTTCATCAAACATGCATATTCATGAGACAGAGGATCATATAACCTATTTAATAGGCTTTAATTAGAATCCAGCACAAATTAAAATATCTCTGCGTTCTGAGTGAAATTGCACATGCATAATTTTAACAGACATAGTCTATCATTGAGCAAATAATCAGACTTGTTTTTTAAATGCTCTGATCTAAATGATCAAATCCATCAAAATCAGAGCCCACACATACACAAAAATAACACAGCATGGCCTCTTTTCAGTCTCCCTACAAGATTTACCTTGGCTGACAGATTTAATTAATATTTCAGAGGGAGGATATTGTAATCCCAGCAGAGAAATGAACCTTACAGGGTAAGGGTAAGATGCCAAAATCTTTTTTTCCCCACAGTAAACATGAAGTTAATACACATATTATAGGACCAAAAAGATGCCAAAAGCTCATTTCAAGTGACCCTAAAGGTTTAGTAGTTCTCTCTTTTTCTTGTTCTTGTGCAGTGCACATTTCATTTCCGACCCCTGCTTAGTTTTCCTGAAACCGGACGCCGGAGCTGATTAATAAAACATTCTTTGTGTGCTGCTGGCTGATCACCGGAGCCCTTTCAGGTGTATAAGTGGTGAAAGGCGACATAATCTCCCCATAACAAGATCTGGACCGAGATTGAAAGACGCAGAGAACCTGGAAAGCCTCTAAGCGGGAGGAACACAAAAGACTTGGGGGCAGCAATGATAAAGCCGCAGGGGCACGGTGAGCTTCTACTGCGCGACTCCCCGCCGGTGTTCGGGAAGCCGTGGTACTGGCAGCGCAGCAACAGCACCATGGAGAGCACCCGCAGCCTGGCACAGGTCATCATGGAGATGCGGGACGAAATCAAGAAGTTGGAGGCGGAGAACCGGGAGCTGCGGGGAGACTTTAGCCAGCGTTCTCTTGGGGTCATGCCAAGAGAAGCCAGTCCGGTGTCTACAGCAGTAAAGCAGCCGGTTGGCAAGGATGATAACCCTTATGTAAACCTGAGGCGAAATGCGTCTGCGCCGGTCCTGGAGGGGCATTACAAGGGTAAGAGGAAAGTGGGGCATTAAACTGATTAAACAAAAGAAATAATATGATATGCTGTCTCTTTATAGGTTCTTTATTAGATAGCCATCTACTTTAAACTCCCCATCAGGACTCTGTGGGGAAGTACTAATGAATGCCTTTTTAGTTATCAGGTTCTTTCTGATTTGCCTTTGTTTTTTAAAGGAATTTTTTTGAGAAAATAAACATGTTAATTATAGGTGTTTTTATGTTCCCATGACATTTAATGGATATACACATCAGAAAATATTATTAGTGTTTTTGTCCTTCATCTCTGAACTGTAAAAAACAAATACCTTTCAATCTATCATATTTGTGCTGCTTCGCAGAGAACACTGTGATGACTGTCCGGAGGTATTCTACAAGTTCCAACCTGTCTGGGGTGACTGTGCGAGATGGAAGGATTAACAGGGCCCGGCACAGCAACTCTGGATGGGAAAGACTTCAAGAAGAAATTCAAAATGGGAATGGTGTCTTTGGTAACTCAACCAAGGAAGACTTGGGAACCAACCACCACTCCCTCCAGGAATATGTCCATAAAAACAGGTACAGATAAATACTATAAACCCCCCCCACAGGCCTTTGCTTCAACTGCTCTCTCCATTAATAGCTAGATCACTTGTACTTGAGCCTATGTTTTGCCTCAAGAGGCTTTATTCAGCATTTCTTAAATAGTAGCTTTTCAGCCAAATGATTCCTATAATTTTGTTGCACTTTCAGGTCCAAGGTAAAAACTGTCACCTTCCTTCTACCGGTGGATGACATTTACACCAGCCGACCAGCTCTGACCAAACACCAGGAGGATACTAATCTGTCTGACCTGGATTCCATAACTGAGACAGATTCTTGAGAAAACCAGACTTGAACTGGAGCCTCTCTGTGGCCAGAGGCAGGATAGCCTCTTCCCCTAGGCCAATGCAGGCTGGGCTCTTATTGAGTGAGCCAGCAGACTGATTTTTATCACACCTGACCACACAAACAGAAGACTCTGGTTACAGGTGTTGTTTTCATCTGGCCATGGTCAACAGTGATGGAGCACAGTGAGGATCAGATATCTGGACTCTTCACCTGACCCGGGGTGTTGTTTGGGAGTGACACACACACACCTGCAGGTGACAGCCCTTTTACGGACAGCTGTGGTTGCTGACTCAGGCTTCATGAGCGATGATGTTATATTCATTATTTATTCATCTTAGTTTCTTTTCACGATGTAAACTCAAAAGGGTAGCCAGGGGGTCACGTGAAGATGACCTGCTTTTCTTAAGTGTGCCCCCCCCCCCGCCCAAGTCACACACTCTGCTTTCATGTATAAAAGTCTTCTTAAAATAAACCAGCGTTAGACTTGTTTATATAAATTTTAAAAGTAAAAACTATGTTTAACAGACATTGTTGTGTTTTGAATTTCTAATTATTATTGTCAATTAATAATTGTAGACCTATTTCTAATCTTTCCTTGATCAGTAAAATATTTGGAAAAAAAACTGTTTACAAACAACTGAATGAATACCTTCCTTTCTTCTCACAGTCTTAATAATAAGTATCAGGGTTCAGATCCAATCATAGCACAGAAACAGCACTTGCTAAAGTCATCAGTGACCTAAAGATCAATGATGACTCACAAAGAGTTTCAGTTTTAGTTCTTCTCGATCTCACTACTGTGTTAGACCATGTTGATTGTGACATTTTAATTCAAGGGCTTTATGACTCAGTCAGGTTCTTGATTGTCTCCCATTATATCTAAAGGGTGGAAGTTTTTATGTTTAAATTTGCACATCTGCACAAATAAAAATTTAATCAAGGGTTCCTCAAGGGTCTGTCCTCGGTGCATTACTGTTTAACCTTTACATGCTCCCACTTGGTACTGTCATAAAGAATCATAATATATATCCCATCATTTTTATGCAGATTATGCAAAGTTGTACTTAACATTTGCCTCTGATGATCTAACCTCAGTTCACAAACTAATGATTATTCAGGTTAGATTATTGTAATGCTCTGTTTGCCAGATTATCCAAATAGTCAGTAGGACAACTTCAGCTCATTCAAAATGCAAAAGCTAGAGTCCTTACAGGTACGTGAAAATTTGATCATATTACCCCAGTACTGAAGTCACTTCACTGGCTCCCATTGCAATATAGAGTTACCTTTAAAATACTTTTATTAGTTCATAAAGCTCTCAGTAGTTCGGTCCCCAGGTACATATGTGACTTGCTCACTGTTTGCAACCCAGTTAGACCTCTCAGGTCATCAGGTGCAGATCTGTTAACTGTTCCCAGAATTATACCCAAGTGTGCCATGAGTGCTTTCAGCTACTGTGGTCCTGTTCTTTGGAACAAGCTGCCTGCTGACCTGAGATTAATTACAACTGTGCATACATTTAAAAACAGACTCAAAACCATTTTATTCACACAGGCCTGCACTCAATAGGTGTTTTTTGTTTGTTTGTTTGCTTTTGTTTTGCTTTCTTTGTTTATATTTTTCTGTTTTCACTGCCCTATGGCATTGCAAACCTACACAGGTTTTTATCTTCTGTGTACACTGAGTTTGTATTTAATGAAATGTGCTATATAAATAAACTTTCTTGCATATAAAACTACATTTGTGTTGTAAAGGTTCACACTGGTGAATTGTAGCCATATTATATATTTTTAGCTGAAACCCAATAGCCTGCACACAAAGAAAGGCATTAGCTAAAATGTTTGTGCTTGTTACGCTTCTGAATTAAGTAAGTAATAAAGTAATCAAAATACAGCAAATGAAGTTCAAACAGGGAACTTTTTATCTTCAATGTAAAAAAGCTGGGCTTTGCTAGTTTTAACCCAATAATAATTTACTTGGTTATATGCAAACATCTTGCTTACGGTGCCAATCACTGTGCAGGGCAAACACAATTAGAACTTACATGTACACTGCCAGATGCATCAGCCACAACCAAAGCATATAATCATTACTTGAACTTCACTGGATGTAATATTTCATTTGCAACATCCAATATATGACACATCTATGAAAGAGAAACTTTTACAATGAAGTGATTCAATCTAACTGATGTAATACAGATAATATTGTCTACAACAAAGCTGTTTTTGTCAGTGGCTGGCACTGACAAAAAGGTCACATGTTAATTATACTCCATTCTTGTTGATAAACCAGCCAGTGGACCATTATGCATACTATTAGCAGCTCACAGAACCACACAGAACTGGGTTTGGGTGTCTTTTCGTTCAATGTTAGTTTCTAAAGAAGTAGTCATCCGGTTTTGCTCCTGCATGTCCACGTGGAAGACACTGTCTAATTTGTCCATGTTTTTCTCTGTATATTCTATTTGGCCAAATTTGTCAGCATCTTTTAGCTGGTCTAGAGCTCCATCCTGTGATTGGTCTTCAGCCTGGAGGCTTCCATAGCTCTCTGAGTCAGGCTTGATAGTTGGACAGGCTTGGGGATCAGACGTGTTTGATGATGGCAGAGGTTTACTTGGGCTGTCTTTATAATTCATTGAGATCAAGAAAGGTTCATCACTGCGCTGTACTTCAGATGCTACAGCAGTGGACAAAAAGTGAAAAAGATTCAGACTATTGGCATAAAAGTCAAACAACTATCAATTCTAATTTAAAACACACAGAACAAATCACAAGAATTGGTCTATGGAGACCTGGCTGGTAGCTTCTCCGGCTGCTCTCCTCTCCATCTGTGGCCTCCAGGTCACAGAGACCCATAATCTGCTGCTCACTCACTCTGATGTTTCTTTCAAGAAAGTAAGTGGTCATCCTGCCCTTCCCTTTCACCTCTATCTCCCCTCGTTTCTGGATAACAAAGCATTTGTTGTTTAAAGCCCTGAAATATATGAAAGGAAGGTTTAGAAATAAAGGCAGTAATCGGGCTGATAATGTAGGTTTCGTGGCACATGACAGTATGTATAGTGGATTTATTATGTGTCTCCTCACTGGTAGACAGTTGGGCTCAAATGGATCTTGTTGGGGAGGCCATGACTCTCCATACGAGAGGCAGTGTTGACAGTGTCTCCAAACAGACAGTAGCGAGGCATCTTCTCCCCAACTACACCTGCCAGTACAGGACCGCTGTGGAGACCCACACGGATCTACAGAAATACAAAATGTCACACACAGATGGAATTTTACCCATAAAGCAAACAAACAAACAAACAAACTAATAAACAAACAAAAATACATATGTATATTTTTTCAAACCCTGGCACAGCTGTATTTGGGGGAGTGAAATGAGACCCCCTCCAGTCAAAAAAAAAAAAAATTGTTTATGCCATTGCTACTTACTCAAGCAGGACTGCCATAATTGTGTACAATTACTGAGTAAACCTGCTTAATTACTTAATTACATTTCACCACTGTGTATTTGAGAGGTTCACTACAGTTTCTTGCACCTGAATGGGTCCTCCTGTTACTGGGTTAATAACCTCCTTGGCAGCCATAATCATGCCAAGAGCAAAATTGGCCACCCTCTCAGCATGGCTGGAGACAGGTATGGGAACCCCACCTACCACCATATAGGCATCCCCTATGGTCTCAACCTGGTAAAAACCAGATAAACACATAGGCTCCGTCAGGTTCAAATGGATGACACAATTTAAAAAAAAAAACAACTTGACACATTAAAAAGATACAAAAAAGTTGAAAAAAAATTGTGTTCACCTTGTAGACGTTGTGCACAGTGGTGAGTCGGTCAAACTGTGAGTACATGGAGTTAAGCATATGGACGATTTGAATGGGTTCACACGTGGCACAGATATTAGTGAAGGTCACTACATCGCTGAACAATATGGTGCATTCTTTGAATTCTCCTAAAAGATGCA
>VUQJ01026294.1:1309-14822 GCA_015108635.1 Andinoacara biseriatus
CGCTCGGTCGGGATCTATCTGTACATCAGGGATCATATTCCTCCAGCTGGAGAATTTGGGGATTTGCACCATGACAGACGACGGTCATTTGAACAGACCCAAACCGACAGAACAGAAAAAAAATCACACGCTCAAACTGAAAAAAAGTGCAACTTTAAAAAGAATATTAGTTCAGTGAGTCCCAACTTTTTCAGAACTGAAGAGCAGCACTGAGAGCGCACTCAGCATTAAAATAATTAACACGAATTTAAAGGTTTATTTTACTAAATCCAGAAATTTACAGTTTTATGCAGGATTAATTTCTGCATTTTTTACTCTTCTTTGTGTTCTTTGTAGGTTTGTGTCACTATTTTATCATCATCATCATCATCTAACATGTGTGATTAGAGTAGGAAGCACTGACGTGAGGAAGAAGAGTCACATGACGTGTGAACCGCCCCTTTTTCCAGCTCAGCAGAAACAGCTGATAATCTCCATCATACCCGTCAGCTCAGGCTGGGGTTTAAGGTTTTATGGAAGCACATCATCCAAAGGAAGCCTGATGACAGATGACCCTCAACTCACACCGACATGAGCTCAAAGTAAACAGACGTTTACTTTAAACAGAGTTTTTTTACTGCTGAGGTTTTCCCTTTTTAGTTTCTAGTTTTCTCTGCTGCTTTTATCCAAAAATCTGGAAGAGCAACAAAAACAGACTTAGTGAAGAAAAAGATGAGAGAGAAGAGGAGCAGAGAGAAGGAGGAGAGAGGAGGACCAGAGAGAGGAGGAGCAGAGAGGAGGAGCAGAGAGAGGAGGAGAGAGGAGGACCAGAGAGAGGAGGAGCAGAGAGGAGGAGCAGAGAGAGGAGGAGAGAGGAGGAGCAGAGAGGAGGAGCGAGAGAGGAGGACCAGAGAGAGGAGGAGCAGAGAGGAGGACCAGAGAGAGGAGGAGAGAGGAGGAGCAGAGAGGAGGAACAGAGAGAGGAGGACCAGAGAGAGGAGGAGAGAGGAGGATCAGAGAGGAGGAACAGAGAGAGGAGGAGAGAGGAGGAGCAGAGAGGGGAGGAGAGAGGAGGAGGAGAGAGGAGGACCAGAGAGAGGAGGAGAGAGGAGGAGCAGAGAGGAGGAACAGAGAGAGGAGGAGAGAGGAGGAGCAGAGAGGAGGAACAGAGAGAGGATGAGAGAGGAGGAGCAGAGAGGAGGAAGAGGAGAGAGGAGCAGAGAGGGGGAGGAGAGAGGAGGAGGAACAGAGAGGAGGAGAGAGGAGGAGCAGCCAATCAAAAAATGAAATGAAATGACTCACACTTTTATTTAAGTCATACGTTTAAACTGTATTAGGTTGTGAGAGGAAACATGTTGTGATAAATCAGGTTGTCAGTATCTGCATTTGAAGCCTGCTCTCACCTTCGTAACCCAGCCAATCAGGTCCATGATTAACTGATGACTCCAGCTGAGCCTGCACTAAGCCCAACAGTTACTCCACACCCTGCCTCACCCCACCATCCTCTCAGCCTCACTTTCCACCCCCATCAACACTTACAGCTTTTTTCCAGCCAGTCATCTCAACACTCTCCAACCAATCATTCACCTACACCAGCCAACTTCCACAAGCCGGGATCCAAACAGCAGCCAGCTGTGGCAGAATGACAGTAAACTGTGCTTTACTGTGCCTGTTGCATCTTTGGTTCTTTTACTTAAATATGCAAACTACTGTTTAACAGCATTTTCCCAGTGCAGTAAAATATTGGTTCTAAGAGCAGCTGTTCAATACTAATCCAGTTTCAGTTTCTTCTGCAGCTTCTCATTTAATACCACCTTCACCAAGTCAGAGCATACAGCATTAACATTTAGGTTTCTGATTTCACATGCTGGCTAATCTGATCAAATATACAATAGAAGGTCACCTTAATCATAAAACTTTACTGGGAAACTACAGTAACATTTGTAACGCTTAGTTTGTGTTGCTTGGACAGGAAACCTGATTTCTTCCATGCATGTTAACATGAGCCTTTTTTTCTGGTGACCATCACCTGACCGCTGCATTCTTACATAGAAATGTTCTTAATTAAATGAGATCGCAGATACAAGTGAAGAGTTCAGTCATTCAGGAGGGACTTGGAGTGGACCCACATTTGAATAAATGAAGAAATTAATATTTTCTTCTTTTAGTAAAGAATGTATTATAGAAAATACAGAAAAATACATTTTTTTGTCAAATTAAGTTTTTTTTGTCTATGAGGCTCATTTTGTGGTTCATAAACAAAAACATGTTTAAAAAATTTATCTAAAAATTATCTGCATAATCGTAAAAAATAAATCTGTGTAATTATTCCTTAAATTATGGAAAAAAAATATTATTATTTCAGATGTACAGAAAAACTCATTAAACATTTTTATGTTTTATGGAGGCCAAAAGATGCAAGCAATTATTAATCAAACTAAATTTCTGCATTGAAGAAAAATAGCAGAGAGAGAGATGAGTGTTCACGCTGAAGAAAAACTTTAACAGATTAAAGAAGTCAGAGAGGCTGAGATGGTGTGGACACGTGCAGAGGAGGGAGGGTGGAGATACTGACAAAGGATGCAGGCAGGAGGAGAAGAGGAAGACCTCAGAGGAGCTTCACGGATGAAGGAGGACATGCAGAGGGACAGAGGAGGATGCTGGGATGGGTGGGAGATGGAGGCAGATGATCTGCTGTGACCTCATGGTAGGAACAAGCAAAAATACATACAGTGGTGCACATTTCACTAAACACTGATATTGATGTAAACATAATGTACAGAACAGTTGGATCATTTTAATCCAGTAATTAGTAACAGAAGGTTCATGCATGGAGCCAAATCAGCTTTCAGGTACAAATCAAGAAATAACAGCCTTTTCCCAGCTGCTGCAGATGCCCGGTGCAGACGCCTCCTGCAGACGCACATGCCCAGTGCAGACGCAGACGGCCGGCGTAGAGCATCACAAACAGTGGGTTTTGTTGTCCCACAGTTGGGCGATCAGGAAACTGTTGACCACCACTTGGAAAATGTGCTCTATGGTACAGCGAGCTTTCAGATGCAGATCAAATAAGACCTGCATTTGGATCAATAAACTGTTATTGATATGAGAGTAAACTGTGTGTTACACTCTGTACAGCATGTGAGCAGCTGATTAAAATCATCAAAACAATGAACAGCACAGTGCAACCCGCGGTCGTGCTCAGCTGTCAGAGTCCCAGAGAGAGCGGAGCTTTTCTCTGCGCTCTTTAACATCAGCGGTGCAGTGAAGGATTGATAATGTAAAGTCACGCCATACAGCCCTGCTTCCTTCACCTCAGCCTGCAGCTCAAAACCTTCCCCCAGAGTCTCAGTCTCTGAAGCTCAGAGATGCATACGCTGCTTTTAAAAAGTCTTTCTTGCTAACATGAAAGAACGTCTGCAGGGAGGGAAGAGATTTAAAATGCAGGACAGAGCAACCAGAACCTCTCTGTCAGCTTCAAACTGGGAGACAACCCTTTAGAGGATCAGGGAATCAAAGGGGAAATAATTATTCAATCCCACTCAGATATTTAACAGTGATTAGAAGGATGGTAAATGGTAAATGGACTAGCTCTTATATAGCGCTTTTCTACTCTGACTGAGCACTCAGAGCACTTATACAACACATTTACATTTACCCCATTCACCCACATTCATACATGCACTTCCATGTGTAATTAAGCTAAGTGCTTTTAATCTAACATTCACACACATTCATACTCCAACGCTTGCGGAACTTGGGATTAAGTATCTTGCCCAAGGATACATTGACATGCAGCCTGGAGTAGCCAGGAATCAAACCACCGACCTTCCGATCAGTGGGTGACCTGCTCTACCTCCTGAGCAACAATGTTTGTCAAAGGGAAAACTGGAAAGCAACAATAAGTTTTATGAAAAGGATCGTGATTGATTGAGCAGACCAAAGCGTGTCAGTCAGACTTAACCTCACAGCCCGACCAACACAGCTGGAACTGCGGGCAAACCGAAACGTCTCTGCACATGCTCAGTACAGGTCCGCTCCCGTCTGCTGGGATTTTCCCACATGACCATTTCCAGGGTTTACAGACACCAGTCCAAAAAAAGGAGAAAATATGCTGTGAGCATCTCCGAGCAGACAACATGTTGGCCGCTGAAGCAGACGGGCTGCAGCAGCAGAAGAGCACACCGGGTGCAAACCAAAACCAGGTTACTAAACTAAAGAAAACCTGAACTGGGAAAACTAAGTCAGGATCGTGAGGAGCACAGGGAACACAGGACTGACACAGGTGGGACGTACTGCTGAAGGTAATCAGAGACAGGGAAGTAAAACTAAAACACGAGACACAGACTGACAAAGTAAAACAGGAAACCAGTGAACATGGAGACGCAGGCCTGACAGCACTGGGAGGCAGGAACATGAATAAACTTAAAGGCTTCTAGGAACTTAACTAAGAGTACAGAAGGAAAGAATACAACGAGTGAACACACAAACACGCCTGCAGCAGCTGTGTGACGCCGTCCTGCCAGCATGGAGCAGATCTGTGAGCTTTCAGTAGTCTGGAGGGAAGTGTTGCAGGTGGTCTCTCTGCAGCACGTGGGGGCTTCTTTAGGTACTGCAAACTAATAAGACAGCCTTGCACGTGGTTCAGTGAAGACTTCCTGTAAAGGCTCTCGAGCCCCTGAAATTCCACTCCATTTTTGATTTTGGTGTCACATCTGTGATTCTCAGGCTCCCGCTGCAGCCTCTTTCCCTCTGCTGAGTAAACATTATTGAACCGGGGTCGGCATGCTGCTGGCTTTTGCCTCGTCACCTGAAGTTTCTTGGCTTGCTACCTGTGAATGCTTGTGTCAGTGATGAATGCTGTAGCCACACCGAGCTGCTGTGTGTTTGCACCTCAGGCGAAGGCTCTGCTGCTCTGCTGCAGGTTTGGTGTCGTTAGTTTTGATTAGGACACGGAGAAGGAGGCCGAACCCATCTGGAAGACAAGCTGGGGTGTTCAGATGGAAAAATGCTGCAGAAAACACACAGTTATGAAAAAAGTGTGTGTGCAGGGAAAGAAGATGAATTCTGACTCACAGCCGGCGTGCCTGCTTTGTGCTTTCCTGCTCACTGTGGGGCCAAAGGGCTGAAAACAATATCGACATTCTGCACGGCAAACAAAAATCAAACTAACAGTAAAAAAAAGTTTAAAAAAAAAAAGCTTAAATAATGAAGCAGACGTGGGGCCAAGCTCTGTCCATTTTCTCTGTGTTAAATCCACAAACATTCGCAGGTCACACCCTGAACTCGTGCCCTCACCTTCTCCTGATGGAGGGGACTCAAGACGTAAAGCTTATTTAAGCCCGGTGCCTTTCGCAGCTGTGGTAAGTGACTGATGTGAACTCCTGAGCTGCCAGGGTTCACACGCAGTGAACTGTCCCCACTGGCTCCCTCCACAGATCCTCGCAGCCTCTCTGGGGGTTGGCTGCGCGGCCGCCTGGCTGTAAATCCCGGCTCTGGCCGGCGCTGAGTCTTGTTCGTCCCAGCTTTAATCCGTGCAGCGGCGTGCGGCGGTGGGATTTGGAGGACAGTTTGGCTTTAGCTTCCATGTAAACAGAAAATGAGGTTAAAGCTGGGGACAGCTGGACCATCACTCACTGTCAGCGTCACACGAAGTGCCGACAGCAGAACCAACGAGCACTAAAACCTGCTGTGGACAGAGCTGCTGTTCTGGTGGCACTACGGCAAGTTCGGCATGCAGTTAGTGTCAGCAAACACCTGCATCTCTAAACACACCTGACGGATGATGTCTCTGCACATGCAGCTCTTTTCTTTCACATGGATTTGCTGTGA
The DNA here is from genome assembly GCA_015108635.1 of Andinoacara biseriatus. Classification (NCBI taxonomy): domain Eukaryota; kingdom Metazoa; phylum Chordata; class Actinopteri; order Cichliformes; family Cichlidae; genus Andinoacara; species Andinoacara biseriatus. The sequence goes on from VUQJ01026294.1 coordinate 7,121, forward strand.
TTGTTGCTTTTTCTTTGTCATGAAGTCATGTAATAAATAATGAGTTCAATTTAAACAGCCTAAAGTGCTCCAAACAAAACTGTCTTGCAGACGGGCAGATGTTGACGTTTCCATGCATGATGAAGGTTCAGTCACACAAATTAATCAATATCCAACAGATTACTGCAATCAAGGGATTGAGAAAGGAACCTAGCACCTTGCTAGATAAGGATGTTGAAGAGTTTCACAGCATCAATCAGCAAATAATAATTATTCTACAATAATTGTATCCACTAGTTTAAAGGAGATTTATTAGTCTTGAGCTGTTTAAAGTTTCAGATCTCAGATATAATGTTAGCACATCGTTTTCGAGTTGCAGCTCATCTCCTTTAAGTTTCAGTCACAGGACCTCAGTGCATGTTCTTCGGTACAGTTTATGCATACAAGAGTGCACAAAGGGAAGCAGAGCTCTGACAGTGATCACCAAGATCATAGTGAAGTGTGAATTTCATGGGCAGCCGGTGCAAAGATGACAAACAGGTCTGGGTCACTCAGAGGATCTAATAAGAAGCCTCTCAGCCACATTTTGGACCGTTTGTAGGAGATCCGAAGCTGACTTACTGAGGCCAATGTACAGTGAATTATAATGGTCCAATCATGAGGAAACAAAGGAATGAATAATCACTTCTAATTCCGATTTGGACACTATTTGATGGAGGAAGGCAATATTTCATAGATGGGAAAAGCAGGATCTCTCAAGACTATTAATATGATTATCAAAACTCAGAGGCTGGTCAAAGGTAACATTTCTGACTTTTGACTGAAGAGATGATAAAGAGCCAAGATTGTTGATCACAGCGGGAACAAAGCTGTCACCAACAAGAACTTCAGTTTTCCCAGTGTTGAGTCAAATATGTGAAAATTAGCAGCCATGCAGTTCATCAATAAAGTCCTGAAGGATGGTTACAGTTAGAACATGCTGCAGAGAAAATGTACAATTCAGTATCGTCTTGGAACAATGATATGAGACGCCTTTAAAGGTTTCCAGATGTGCCCATGTGGCAGTAAATACAGTGCAAACAGAACAGGTCCCAAAACAGAACCTCGGGGCACTCAACAGGACAAAGTGGCAGAAACCCAGAAACCCGGTGCCATTAGATCGATGTCACTTGGTACTAAACTGCTGTGAATAAAGCACTATTATCAGAGCTTGTTATTTTTTTAATCTACAGTCAACTCTGATTTATTTCACGGCAAATTTATGGAGCCTTTACAATCACAGTCATCACTCCTCTGCTGCCTGATGACATCATCATAAATCTGTGATGCAAGCCAACGTTTCTGTAGTCAGCTAGGATGAGAAAATGGTCCCAAACAGGGAGGTCTGGTGTTCAGCTGAACGGTGGGACTCAACATTCTCCTCTCAATCAAAAATATTTCATTTTTTAATTTTCTTCTAATCATCCAACCGCTTATCCTTTTCAGGGTCGCGGGGAGACTGGAGCCTATCCCAGCTGACATAGGGCGAGAGGCAGGGTACACCCTGTCACAGGGCCAACACAGAGACACAGATAACCATTCACACCTGTGGGGAATTTAGATTGGCGTATTAACCTAACCCCAGTAAGTGCGTGTCTTTGGACTGTGGGAGGAAAACAGAGTACCCAGAGGAAACCCACGCAGAGACGTGGAGAACATGCAAACTCCACACAGTGAGAGAGAGGCCGGGCCAGGCCGGGCCAATCGAACCCAGGCCTTCCAGATGGTATTCAAACTGTGAGGCAGCAGTGCTAACCACCATGCTGCCCTCATTCTAACCAATAAAGGGAGAATATGAACACGAGCTTTCTTTGGCTGCAAAGAGTCAACGACAAGCTCGCATCGTGAAGTCAGCGCAAACTTCATCTTCAGTAGACACTGAGAAAAGGCCGACATTCTTATTCTTTTTCCCACTAATTCATTTCTTCTTTCCTGCTCTTTAAAATTGGCATTTGCAACAATAAAAATACTAGAACAGATACAAAGTAATCTAAAACTGATGCTGCCTTTCTTCTGCCTTGATGATGTACTTTGATCACTTCCACCTGCGCTGACATGAAGCTCCTGCTTCTCTTCATGAGGTCATACAGCTCCAAATCATCATCACTGCACAGCAGAGCTGCTTTCCAAGCAATCCCCAAACTTCATGCTGGACGTTTCCTCCATCTTTTCCCTCCACATGGGTTTACATTTCAACACAGCCATAAAATAATTCCCAACACAGCATAGACAGAAAATTCCTCTTTAGGGCACTTCATGGGCAAATTTCTATTATTTCAGGCTAATTTAAATTACATTTTACGCTGCTACACATGACACCACAGAAGCCGTCTCTGCAGGTCAGGTGGTGGAGGTGCAGGTATGCAGACTCACCTGTCAATGGCACCGTTTCCTCTCTTGGTTGTGGCAGTACGACCGGCTCTCAGCTCACCGTTCATCCTGGTGTCTGAAAAACAAATCATCAAATTAGGTTCGACGCTGAGGCCCAAAGTCTCAGCAGCTGACACACACACAAACAGAAATACACACACAAATTCCTGCACTGTCCATCACATTACATGACATCACACTCACATTCATTTCCTGGAGACTCCATCTCATCTTTGCCTCAAAGCAAGTCTATAAATAAACACACACTAAAACTATGCACCACACACAATTCTCACACAGCTCTTTCACAACTCACAAAACTAAATTAATAGAGAAGAAGTCTGCCACAAACAAAGTGCACATCTGCACACACTGAAACACACAAACGCACACACACACACACACACACAGCCCCAGCCCCAGCGGGCTCAGCCGGCCACCTTAACGAGCGGCCAGAGAGTCTAATTGGCTTCCATCTGTCAGACTGGAGTTAATTTTCTCTCATGCTGCCTCCCTCCTACCAACAACAAACATATCTGTCAGCCACAGAGAGCAAAAATAGGGTCTGTCCTAACTCAAAGGAAAAGGAAACCATTGTAAACTCTTGTGCAGGACTCTGACTTCATCCTGCTGTAATAAATCTCTGAGGTTGAGTCTGGAAGTCCCTAAAGCCTTCTGGTAGCCCACAATTTGATGATGTCATGAACCTTCACACATGCTTAGTAGAAATAAATGTGTAAAATCAGCCTTTTAGAACCTTATCCTGGGGCAAAGTCATCAAACTTTTTAGATTTGATTGCCAGTTTGTTAGACATACAGGACAGTTTTTATGCCCCAGTGAGCACAGAAGTTGATGCTGACTCTGTCTCCATTCATTTAGGTAGGAGCTGCCCAAATAACTGCCCAGACTCATCATCAAGATGGCTAGAGGGACTTTGAGCAAAATTAGAAAGTTGCATCCTTAACTTCTCAACATCCAGCAGGTCACCTGTAACCTGTTTGGATCAAGGTGGGGTTACATCCACCCACCTTTTTATATATTTTTGCCTATTTAATAGAAGAACTTTAAGGTCAAAATGCATGTAAGAGAAAGTTTCTGAAACTATGCTCAGTGGCTCGGATGCTGCTAAAATGCAGCCCCCCCCAGTTGGAGATGCAGCCATCCTCTAGACACGCCTTCCTGGGAGCCTTCATTAACATTCTAGTACAGTTTTGTTGTATCCTTTTTTGGATTAGAACAAAATGAAACCCAGCAAAACTTTCTTGATTGTAGTAAAATCAAAGAGTAAGAAGCCGGAGAAACAGCTGGCACCGTGAGGACGACTTAAACTCCTGCCTTCTCACTCTGGAGCCTGGTCAAAAATGACTCCAAGATTTCTCACAGAGTTACTGGAGGCCAGGGTAATGCCATCCTGAGTAACTATCTGGTTAGACACCATGTTTTTAAGATTTGTGCGGCCGTGCACAAGAACTTTAGTTTGATCTGAATTTAGAAGCAGGAAATTAGAGATCATCCAGGTCTTTATGTCTTTAAGGCATTCCTGCAGTTTAACTAATTGATGTGTCATCTGGCTTCATGGATAAAGCTGAGTATCATCTGCATAACAATGAAAATTTATACAATGCTTTCTAATCATACTGCCTAAGGGAAGCATGTATAATGTAAATAAAATTGGTCCTAGCACAGAACCCTGTGGAACTCCATAATAAACAGTGTGTGAAGAAGACTCCCCATTTAAGTTACAGAAAGTCTCTAGGCCTGTGTGACTGATTGATTTGTAAGAGATGGTTTGACTGGACCTCTCTTGTTCACAGGGCTAACTCTAAACCTGAGGCAGGATTCACATGGAGACCTTCCAGGATTCAATGCTCTCGTTCACTCTGACGTTGGAATGCGTCCGAATGTCACTTTGTGCTGCTTGTGCCAAAAAGTTGAATGCCAGTGCAGGCGTCAGCCAATCCCATCCCATTCATGCTGAGGCTTCAGAGTGACTGCTAGCCTCACGTTATTGTGCCAGTAGAGTGAGGTCATTGCTGGTGTAGTTCGGCATCAAAATGCAGGAGAAGCTGTGTTAAGTAATCAGACTGTTGAACAAAGTCAGCAACACGCAAGCAGCCTGGCACATGCTAAGTGCTAATCGAAGCTAGGTTTTCTTTCCATATGAGTGATTGGTTGTTGTTGCTGTGACAGCTGCACCACTAAAAAGTATCCCCCAGTATCCTCCTGTACACTAAAGTTAGAAGCAGCATTTAAGTGTGAATCCTGCTTAAGTGGTTGGTGGATGCTAAGAGTTAGTCCTTGAGATTTTTCAGATTAAACTGAAGTGGAGACCAACATAAGCATAAATGGAGCCTCTGAAGAAGTGTTTTCATGCCATTACAAAGCTGCTGTTTTCATTTTTATATGTTTGTAAAGTATTTTCCTTCCAAAGCAGAATCCTCTCTGGATTTCTTCTGTCTCCTCTTTCCTTCAGATTTGAACCATTCAGGCACCATTTGGGTTTTATAATTGAAAGCTGAGAGCAGACTGTCTCCCCACGACCTCCATCAGTGCACCATACTCTGCTCCAAGGACCCCCCGCATGTCAAACCATGTTCGGTGAGACAGCAGGTGGCCCACCGCCTCCCATCATCCCTCTCTCCCCGCTCGTAGCGCTGACAGTCTGTGGCAGGGTTGTTTATTGCTGGCACGCAGGATGCAGCTTGTAGGACATTAGTCTTTTAGTGCGAGGTTTATGAGTGCTGTCACTCACCATCTGTTAACTGCCGGGGTGCCTTTAATCGTTCCCGCCACCAGAGATCGATAAGGCTGCCAGGTCGCCACAGTGCCTGCAGCACGCTGAGCGGGAGACTGAGTGATTACAGCTATTTCATAGCTTATATTGCTTTGCATTGTTTGGCCGACACATGAGCTTTATAGGGAGGAGATGGAGAAAGAGAGGAGAAATGAGAGAGGAGGGAAAGAAGAGAGTGATGACAGGATAATTTCACACCCTCGTGGTTATCGGTTTTCAGAGTTTGGCAGGAAAGCCGGAGCAGAGCAGAGGGCGCTGCAGGGATTCGGCGAGGCCAGAACAAGTACTTCTGTCTGAGTTTGATTTTAAAGAACTGACCGGGAGAGTCCGCTCGCTCTGCAGTGATGATGATGGTGTTTCCATCCCATCAGATTTATGAAAAAAAAAACAGCAAAAAAGGCAAAACTGTCAAAAATGTAACCGAGGCTTTCTGTAGATTTCAAAGTGTTGGATCAACAGTTCCAAGCGGTTCCAAGTGGTGGATTATCTAGGTGGAAGAGATTTATCAGAATGTTGCACTGAATTAACTGACTGATGGGACTCAACATTAATAAGAAGCACATGAGTGCCATTTAAAATATAGACTTTTATACCAAAGTTAATAATAAACAGCTTTGGTAAAATTACAGTCACAAATTTATAAGAAAGAAATCACAAATTGAGCTTAAAAAAACTTGAAATTCACATTTTTGAACTCTTGCGATCAGAAACTCAGAATCATTATTAGAACACATGATGTTTAACTTACTTTTAGCTGGTAACAATTTTCTCTATTATGACTTTAGCCATAATTTTACCTCTAATATATATCCACTTTATCATTATCTAAATTATTTTAATCATTTCTGTATTTTGTTTGATGTTTCTGCTTAGGCATAACTTCACTCATCAGGTTCATTCAGATCTTTAAAGGGGACCTCTTCTGCTTCTGGTTATTTCCTGTCATAGAACTCCTGTTCCAGCGGTCCTCCTCTTCTTCTTCTTCTTCTTCATCTTCTTCTTCCAGCTGCTTCCTTTAGGAGGACACTACAGCTGATAATCTGCCTCGATCTCCCACTATCCCAGCATCCTCCTCTGTCACTCCAACCCTCTGCACGTCCGCCTTCCCTACATCCATCAATCTTCTCTGAGGTCTTCTTTTGTTCCTCCTGCCCGCAGCTCCATCTTCATCCTCCATTGTTCAGTATCTCCACCCTCCCTCCTCTGCACATGTCCAAACCATCTCAGCCTCTCTGACTCTGAGCTGTCCCTCTGATGGACTCATTTCTATTCCTGTCCATCCTGCTCACTCCCAGTGAACATCTGAGCATCTTCAGCTCGACTTCCTGTCTCTGTGTCAGAGCCTCCATCTCCAAACCATCCATCACAGCAGGTCTCACCATCATCCTGTAAACCTGTTCCACTGGTGGATGTTAATAATGGATAAATAATGGGGTCCGTGTATGTACAGTAATCCATGGGAGCCAAACACAGTTTATTCTATTATTGACTCTGTGTGATGTCATAGAGTGTGGATGTCCCTAATATGGTCAGCTCTGGCTGTGAGCAAAGAAGTCCCACCCACCCACTGTCCCAGCCTCCTGTTTGCAAGGGTCAGCCAATCAGCTGGATTAAACAGGAGGCAGTACCAGGATACAAAGTTTGCAGATCTTTTTTCTTCACGCAGCTTTAAATCACACCAGGAGCTTCAGAAGTGCAGTGTTACATGGGGTCTTTTATTTTGAAAACTGACTTCCTGCTCTGTGTAACTGTGTAACTATTTTTAGTAATGCAAGTGCAGCGCTTCTGCAACAAGCATTCTGTTGAGGTGGTATGATCACCTTCTGCAGCCACATCAGAGAGTAGGATGGCGGCAGCCCAGAGCGAGGACGAAGTGTGAATCAAGCAGGGCAACTTTAGCTCTGGAATAAAAACTGAGCTGAACGGTTCCATTAAATTCAGTTTAGCTGACCTCATCTTTGCACGTTCCTTCTTAGCTACTGTAAAAGCATCACCCGGGGGATCCGTACCCGAGGGTGGAAATGACTGCTTGACAAACTTCAGATGTTTTTATGTTTATGAGCATTTGCACAACTTTCAGGCCACTAGAAAAAGATATGCTGGTTTAAAGTGGAAGTAAATCGATTTATGCACCATAATCCTTAAAAAATAATCTGTATCCTTCATAAAATGGAAATTTATGACAGATTGGGGAAAATGGTGGGAGTAACTGACAAATTCCAAGCTGCTGTTGATGTTTAGTGTAATCTGTGTGATCATATACGGTGTTGAATTGCCGACCATTCTGCGGTATATTGCTATAACACTGCCACGTAAATTATCTTAAAGTGACAATCTGCATACATTAGTGTCTACATACATCAGTAAAGCTTCTTCATTCTGCACATGACAGACCGACGCAGCCATCAGCAGCCATCTGTCTGCTCCTTAATGTCTTACAGGAAGAAATAAAGCAGGAGCTTCTCATCCAGGGCGTCAGTCCGGATGATCGGTGTGCAGATTACAGAACCATTGAGCTT
>VUQJ01026294.1:14842-31120 GCA_015108635.1 Andinoacara biseriatus
GTTGCAGCGCTCTCCTCATCTCCTCCTCATCCTGCTTTCATCAGTTTCTGTCTCATCTGCTGATGTTCATCAAACTGAGCATCAGCTCAGGGTTTCAGGAAGTGGCACACTTCTTAAATTCTTTTATAAAAATCAAAGAAGTCACATTGTGTTTTCCTCCTTGTGTTAACTGGAACCCCAACCCTGTTCAGCCATAAAGAGTTCCCTAATGTTACAGAGCTTCATGGTCACTTCTTCACATCCTGATGTTTCTTCAGCCACTTTTACAAACTGTGATGCTGATGCTGAGTGTGTGGATGGTTTTTCAGGGCTGAATAAACACGTGCGTGAACTTCACTCACAGTAATGAGCTTTGAGTCCTAAGAGAAGGCAGCTTGATCGGATTTTTAACATAGACGTCAGAGTCGTGGTCCCTGTACAGCTGCAGCGAGAGCGCTGCTCAAAACCACTGCAAAGGGGCACGAAAGGACCGCTGAGAGGGCGACACAACCACACAGAGTGTGTGGTTTTAGAGCATTCTCGCTCTCAGGGCGTCAGACGCTCCGTTACTGTATGTCAAATAAAACACAGGGTGTTCATTGGCCTTCATGCCGGACGCACCGCGTTTGGGTGACAGTGTGAAGGTCCACATCACGAGCGTGCCCTGAACCCAACCAAAGGTCAGAGTCAAAAACAATGTTAACATCGATCCCTTAAAACGAGGCCGTTATCTCTGCATCAAAGCAGAAACAACAAAGAACAGCTCCACAGCATGAGGCTCCGAGAACACGCTGGTCACTTTTAGTCTCTTCTCAGGTCTACATTACCAGCATTTTACATATTTCAGACTCACACTCACACTTTGAGCCACCATCAGGAGGAATTTGTTCATTTTGTTGCTTCAGGACACTTTGACACATGGAAATCAAGAGCCTCAGATGACCCCTCCGTCCCCACCATCCACCAGCTTCAGTCCTCAAAGATTATGATGCTTACATGAAAAATCCTGTTATTAATTTCCATGTACGAGTTATTTTAGCACGCTCACGTGCATCGAAAAGGACCTCTTGAATGAGTTCACAAGGACACAAACATCCTGACTTTAGAAACCTGATTTAGAGGAACAAACCCGGGAGTATCCGGGCTTCTAAATGCTGTGTGACTCACACACACACACGCACATTCACACACAACACATGACAGCACCTCACCTTAGGAGGAACGATGTTTAGCTTTTCAGTAAACAATGAGCTCAAGCACGCGTATCTCATGTTCACACACACACAGATAAATGAAGTACATGCTGAGACGCTTCATCAGAGTAAAGGGCAGATCCGCGTAGTTTCAGCTCCAGGAGTTGTTTCCTCACTCAAACCACATCTTTACCATGTCTCTCACACACACTCATGTAACTCTGTTTGTGTGTGTGTGTGTGTGCGTGCGTGCGTGTGTCACTCACATCGGTCTTGGTGGCGTCCGCTTCTCGAATGGGTCATAACAAGAGGAGCAGAAGAGGAGGAGAGAGAAACACCTGACGACTCAGAGTGTGAGCGACTGAATCGTCCTCGGAGAGAGAGGGCTGACTGCTGAGTGTGGCAGCGGGCTGTACCATCTAACAGCAGAGGGAAGGAGGAGGCAGGACCAAAATTATTTATCTGCAGGAGAGCGGGGAGGAAGAGGGAAATATGTGAGATCGCTGCTCCGAGTGCTGTAAAGGAGGACGAGCAGAATCAGGAAGTGCTATTTAAAGGCACATTTCACTGAACTGATACTGTAAAGTTTGAGCTGTATTTCCATCTGTTCTGTACCTTTAGGTGTAACAGCAGGCAGGTGATACTCAGTATTTAGCCTGTGGAGATGTCATGCCACCTAGTGGTGTTGAAGTGTAACTGAAATGTAAGCGCATGTTTTTGGCTGATAAAGGAAAACCTCGTGCGTTCTGAGAGAAGCTGATCACAAACCAAGAGGGAAAATTGTTATTTTTGCAGTTATTCTTCCACATATATGGAGAATTATAGACAGAGTGAATGTGGCCACACTGAGTCAGAGCGGGATTATCTCATACTTTGGTGACGATGGTAACTACAGTTTAAGAGTAAAGTGAAGGATGGGCTGACAGATGTGACATCGCGGATCAGCATCAGTGTTCTCGCTGACACCATGGTGGGTTTCCTGTTTCCTGTTTTAGCAAAAAGTCACATTTTAGAATTTGATTGATGACTCCTGTTAGTACAAATAGCTACACACCTGTATTACCTACACACCTGACACTAAAATGCTCCAACAGCACAAACAGGGTCCAAAGGTCCAATTTAGGGACTCCGGTTAGCTGAGGTGAAGCTAGCAGACAGCTAGCTGCTACAGCCGCCTGTGTCACATCCACCTGTCAGTCAGAGAGGCCACACCTCTAATAATGCAAACTTTAAGCCTTAACAAATCCAAAGAGGTGCGTTCTAAAACAAATTCACCTGCTGCAGCTGTTATGAAGGAGGAAATGAGCTACAGAGAGCAGAGCTGTTTTCTGCATCAGGCTGTAAACATGTTTATTTCCTCTGTAAATTTGGACATTTTAACATGAGAGTCTATGGGGACTTACTCGCTGCTGGCGCCTCTACTGGATTATCAGAGGAACTGCATCTTTGGGCATTTCCATGTTCTTCTGGATTCATTTTCCAAACCATAATCCATCTCAGAGCTGGTTCAGTTCAGCACTTTAAACTCCTAACAGCAGGATTTTATCAATGGAGAGAATTTAATCGATGCTTTTCTAATATGTTGATGAAATCCAAGTCTTATAATCAGTGTTTCAGAGGCACTGCTGGCAGCCAGCAGTCTCCATCTAACTCAGTAATTACAAAATCCATTATATGGTTTCATTTTAATTAAAGCTGTCCTTTCCAGTTAAGATATGATGATGAGGAGAGCAGGGCCGTCTCCTGGGCTGCTTTATTTATCTTGGAGTCAACCTCGTGTCAGCAGCTGGCAAACAGCCCCCCACCCCCACATGCATTTCGATGAGCAATTACCCGTCAGACCACAAAAGGTGCGGACAACACAGGAGAAGTGTTTACAAGCTAATTTTAAAAATCAATTCACATTTATCTTTATTAATGTTTTCTGTTAGCAGGCATTAGAGAAGCTGCAAATGAAAACGCTCATTCGGAGCAGTTTGTTCATTTTGCAGGCCGTGACTGTGGTACAGGACGCTGTACAGGCCTGTGTAATAACAGCATTTACCTCAGTTTACCTGAGCATGGACAGAAAACCCTCATCACAGGAGCTGAAGCGTCAGCACTGCTGCAGTGACAGCTATAATGAAGGTCTAATTATTATTTCTTTTTTTACTCCATCCAGAGATGCAGTTCATTTTAATCCAGCTGTCACTCTCCCTGCTGCTAATCTCTCTGCTGAGTGCAGCCAAATAGGAAATATGCAGAATCATACCTGAAGTAAAGCTTTCTGTCACACAGTCAGTGTGCAGGAGTCTGCAACACAAGATAACACATCCATAAAATACTGAATCCATCAATTATGTGACTCTACTTGGAGAGTTTATGAATGCTTTTACAAATCTGAAAGGCTACATAAAGGTGGCCAAACGCATGCAGATCTTAACATGTGAAGGTGTGAAAGTCCATCAAATCACAGCAGACGCGTTTGAGGCACGTTACTCCAGTATTTGTATTTCCTGATGTTTGATTACTCCACGAAAACCAGAGACGGGCTTAGTGTTAGTTTTGTTCTAATTTAATACAAGTTTCAGTAAAAACACTCTTGTCATGAACAGGACGTAGGTAAAGCCTAACGTCTGGTTTAGGGTCAGCTTAACATCCGACCTGGTTTAAAGAACTGCAAAGCCAAAGTTGATCCGTGAGATCTGCTTGTGCACAGACTGCAGCTTCGGTTTAGTCTTCATGCAGTAGGAGGCCCTGTGTGTCCACTGGGAACAGCAGTGATGACCTGTGACCTCAGCCCAAACACCAGGAACACGGAAAAGCGTCCGTCTGAAAAGACAAACGTCAGTAAATCTCAGATGTTTGCAGAGCTCTCGGTTCTCCTGTGGTTTGAATCAAAGCTTCAAACTGTAATCAGCGACTTTGCCAAAGTAAATGATCGTTTTCCAAAGTGTGGTGGCGCCACAGACCGGAATTCTCTTCAATTCTGACCCATTTCTGGTGAAGACTGAAACTCCAGCTGCTGGACATCAGGCTGCATCCACAGCTTGTTACACCACACTCAGAATCTTTTATTAATACTCCTTTATCATTCATACACAGACACAAGTGTGTTAATATTACTGTTTATGGGGTATCTGTGATCCCTTTGTTTGTGATGTGCACACACTCTTCCTTGTTTTATGCCGTATACAGCGTGCCAAAGGAGAGTCCTCACAAGAAGATAAAGGAGGATTACTGTGAATCACGCTGCTCTGGAAGAGAGCCGACCCTCGCTCTCATTTCCTGTGGTATCAAAAATCAAATCAAATTTTGAAGGTTTGATGGCAACAGGAGCGCGAGGACTTGTTCCAGTCGGGAATCTTTAGTTTTTAATCTTTAGGATTAGAAGAACTTTAATCTGATCTGAAGTCACCTCCAAACACACTCCAGGAAACACGTAAAGCCAATCACCGCCCCTGTGGGTGTGGGACCACCCATGCGTTCTACTGGATGCTTTCATTTGGGGGAGGAAACCAGATTCCAGTAAAATAATTTTTGTATTTAAATCTGTTAAAACTTGGAAGAAAGCTGCAAGTTTCACTGCTCAGGAAGAGATTTAAACCCGTGACCCTCAGAAAGGTTCCTGGAGTGACCCTGATGAAGCCTTAGGTGGTGCATTCAGGTACCTGTGGGAACTTTTCCTGTGCCCCCAGTCCTGACAGTGCATGGTGCTCTACCTGTCCCCCTGAGGGAGTGGTCCAGGTTATCCTCAGCGATAACTGCCCGACAGGGCAGAGCGGTCAGCTGGTGCAGCTCACCTGGGCCTTCCAGGCTGTAAACCCCGGCCCAGGTGAGCTGCTCGGCTGGCATCGACCCGCTTTGGTTTTTGTGATGTTGTGTGGCCTCATTTCATAAACTGAAGGCTGCACAAAAACAACACAAACTGTGAAAGAGTGTGTGTCCGTCTGCATATGCTGCACATGAAATTCAAGGACATTCAAGGGCTTGTTTGATGGTGCCTGGTTCAATCATCTTTTTACGCACTCCCAGTTAAACTTCATGCTTCCACATGCAGCACACGTGTGTTTCCTTTCTGGGGATTTTCATGTGTTTCGAGTGCTTCATATAGGCGATTACAGTGTGTATGCATACTCTGCCATTATCATACTTTATATATGACTCTGAGTTGAAGCTGAAGTTTGGACTTGTCGCAGCTGCAGGGTCTTTGCTAACATTTCTTCCAGGATCTCTGCCCCTCTTCTTTTTTCCTTCGAGGTGGGGGGAAACCGAGGCGGGGGCTTCTGCCTCAGAGATCGCTGCCTTCTCATTTAGGAGCCACATGAACTCCTGCAGCACAGCACGTTTAGGGTTTCAAAAAAAAAAGTGGGGCTTTCTAGTCACAGTAATTGGAGCGGGAGCCACATTCCTGAGCCGGGGAGCGAATCTGAAATAGGCCCCAACAACGGGGATGATTAAAAGACGCCTCTGCCAGCTGACTCTCCTTATAATTTAAGAGTCTATTTCAGGATTTGCTGATGGATCAAAAAAGAAAAACAAGGGAAAGCATGTTCCAGATGTGGGCCCTCCTCCTCCTGCTGCTTCCACCTCCAACATGTCTGACAGGGAGGTGGGTGGAGGTGGAGGGAGGGTTGTGAGGGAGCGGAGGAGAAATTTGGCAAGTGCCCTCAAAAAGAAAGAGCAGGAGAGGAGATGGTTCATTTCTGAGGACGCGGCGGAGGAGCTTAGGACACTTCATTGGGTTTCTGAGGATGAGGATGGAGCTTTTGTCCAGGATGAAGGCTGCTGAGCTTGTTATGCTGCTGCTGATGACGATGATGAGTCTTCATCAGGTTTATTTTTCTTCTGCTCAGGTGAGACTGACTTAAACCATCCATATTTGGACCCATTTGATTGAATCTAATGACTGTTGTTTTTGTGGTCAGAATAAATAAGAATAATCCTCATCTGCATTTTACTTTTATAAATTTTAGGGTATAATTCTGTAATGTGGCTTACCTTGGAGAGGATATTCCTTAAAATGACATTTTTAATCCCTTAAAGCTCAAATAATCCATTAGCATCATGTTTCAGAGGTCAGCTGACCTTCTCTGACTCGTAGGGCTGACAACAAAAATATTTTATCAAGGTTGGAATATGATGTGTTATATGACAGCTTCAACCAGCAGACATGAACAGTGAAGGACACAAAGGTACTGTGATGATTATTAAATATATTGGAGCTTATTTATGGAAACATAATGCAGTACCACTCTGTGATTATATAAATATAATCATGATTACATCTGGACATCTCGTGTTCCCATCATCTCCTCTGGCAGCTTCAGCACGGCTCATGTTTCAGTCTCACGCTGACGGTGCTGAGAGCAGGTTTCAGTCTCAGCGCGTCGGTGAAGAGCAGCACGGAGCTGGTCAGGCTGATGTTTCTGAACCTGAACTGTGCTGCAGGCCGTCTGACACCAACACAATCCTCTGTGTGCGCCTCACAAACATGAAGAAGGATCATCTTTGTGACTCACTGCATGTGAGATCAGCCAGATGTCAGTTAGAGTTTTATGGAGCTGTTCTTTATTACCGTAAAATAACCAGCAAAATACTCAGATGAACGCAGCGACTGACACATTTAACACCGGTGCACAAATCAATCAAATATAATTGTCAGTGGTAGTGAATTACTGTGAGCTCTGAGGTATAGCAACGCGGGGTGGCTGTAGCTCAGGAGATAGAGCAGATGTGTGTGAATGTTAGACAATAGGCACTTAGCTTGGTTGAATATGGAAGTGCTTGTATAAATGGGGTGTGATTGGGTAAATGTAAAACGTGTTGTATAAGCGCTTTGAGTGCTCAGATCGAGTAGAAAAGCGCTATATAAGAACTAGTCCAATTATCATTTCTGATAGCCTGTTATCACAGCAGCCTTATCTTTGTGTTGTGTTTGTGCTCTGATGGCATTGGTGCTGGCTGCAGCCCAGCCTGCAGAGCTCCTCCTCCACCACGAGAGAAACTCCCCCAAACAGCAGCAGCACAAACCGCAGGTTCTCACTGTGAGGTCAGCGGCTGCTTCTGGGTCAGTTTTCACCCAGGCGTCACTGCAGCTCTGCAAACCCTCACCTCTATGTGCAGCCCTCAGCTGCAAACACAACAGGCTGGTACTTCTGCTACTAACCAAATACATTATTACAACCATAGAAAATCTTGAGGTCTTCATGATTATTTGGCCCCCAAAGATGCATTTATGAACCCTTTAAAGCCATTCATCCATTTTTTCTGCTGATCCTTTCCAGGAAGGAGTCATTTAGATAGTTAACCCACAGTGTGGACTTTGAGCTTCTTTCAGCTCGTGGTTTTGGTGTTCTCGAAACGTGCTCAGCTTCAGGAAGGACCCTCTAACCTCCTCCTCCCGCCCACAGGAGTGCCCGTCCACTCACGACCTGCTCAACTCGCTGCGGCAGGTGGAGAAGATGCTGGCGGTCCATGAGGCGTCCTACCAGCAGGGCCTGCGCTCCTTAAAGAAGAAGATTAGTGTCCTGCACAACAGCACCATGGCAGTCTTTAAAATCGGCAAAAATGGTAAGAGTGAGAAGTTTAACCTGGTGTAGCGCCCCCAACAGGTAAAGATGGAGACTGTCGATAATGGCAGCACTTAGAATCAAAGTTAAGCTCATGGGGAATAACCAGAGCGCATGCGCCAGGTGACCACAGGGGCTTGACTGCTGATTTTGAGGTCCCAGGCTGGGTTCAGCGGGGGGATGAAGATGGTCTCACAGTGCACATGTTTTGCCTCCCAGCATCCTGCCCCAAACCGGATCCCCCCGATCACGGCCGCAGACTCGGAAGGGTGTTCGGCATCGGACACGAGGTCCACTTCCTCTGCAAGTCCGGCTACGAGCTGATTGGTCCGCGGACCCGCGTGTGCCTGGAGTCCCTGAAGTGGAGCGGCCAGCAGCCCATGTGCAGGCGTGAGTGACGGGACTAGGCGGAGGCCAGTCGCAGCTCTGCTTCGGCGTTTTGGGGTTTTTATTCCGCTTTTTTTCTTTTCAGGCCTCAACAGCACCGCCAACTCCCTCCCCTCCTTCTCCCCTGCTTCTCCTTCATCATCATTTCCTGCCTCTGCGGCTCTGTCAGCATCCTCCTCAGCAACTTCATCTTCTCAGCAATCACCCACGCCATCCTCTCCCTCCTCCTCAGTACGACCCTCTCACTGCACACACTTCCTCGGCTCCACCCGCTGCACCTGTGACGTGGGCTTCACCATATCGGGCCGTGACAATATTTGCACAGGTGATTACTGCTGAGCAATAACTGCTTTTTACGGTCCCACAGTTACACAGTGAAAGCTGGGACAAGAACATTTTTAAGATTTTTTTGCTTGGAAACAGAAATTGTTGTTCATCGGTTCTAACTTTGGTTGCGTCTGTTTCAGACATCGATGAGTGCCACTTGTTTCCTCTCGGTCAGCCCGGTCGCCTCTGCGTCCACGAGTGCGTGAACACGCCCGGCAGCTTCCACTGCGTGTGCCCGTCCGGCTACGACCTGACCAGAGACGGCCGCGGGTGCACAGGTCAGAGTTCAGAGGTCATTCTGGGGAATGCTTAAGATGTGTGCGCCCTTGTAGCTGCACCTCTCACCTCTGACCTTTCACATTCAGACATCGACGAGTGTGAAAACCGGATGCACAACTGCACGGCCGAGCAGCTGTGTGTGAACACCTACGGGGGCTTCCAGTGTGTGACGGTGGAGTGTCCACGCGTGAAAAACGCCACGTACATCAAGACATCATCCATGTAAGTTACATCCTTTCCCTCCTCTCTGACCTTCTGCCTCCACATGAACTCAGCCCGAAAGGTTCAAATCTCAGGAGCTTCTTACAAATCCTGCACAGCTCCACAAAGAGTTCTGCCTCCAGAGCAGTTTGGGATGTTTCTTAGAGAAAATTAGGACAATTTGTACTTATTTCAGTTTGATGTGTATTTGTGAAGATATGATGTGAAATGTCCAATTTTGTCCCATCTCACAATCATGAGGAATCCTTCCAAAATATTCCAGGATCCAGAAGTTAGGCTGGGGAGTTTAGCCCCGGCCCTGTTTCTGCTAAAAACTTCCAGCTTGTTTGTTTGTTTTTTTGTCGGTTTGTTGTTGGCTGCATGTTTTCTGCAGGCCTCCTGTGGTGGAGGGGAGTATTTTCCATAACCTGAGCAGTGGGTAAAAACTATGCAAGTGATAAACAGCAACATGGACTCTGTGGGTCTCTAAAGCAGGACAGTTACTGTTACAGTTACAGTTACAGTGGGGAAATAATTATTTGATACCCTGCTGAATTTCTGAAGTCTGCTCACTTACAAAGAATGAACGCTCTCCAGAAAAACACATAAAAATAATAAATTATATGTCTCGACAGCCAATGCTGACACATCTACTGATAATAGCAACCTCCTTATCCTAATTTGATACGTGTCATTGCTTCGGTTGAGTAACGTCAGAAAGGTTTTGCTGCTGGCTGTCTTATTTTATCTGCCACTTTGGGAAATGTAAGGAACCTGGGAACACAGAGATAACCTTCCATGTTGGTACCAAATGTCAAAGCCTCCATCGAGCATTTGCTTTAAGTTTAGATGAGACCAGCTGACAGATGGGTGGCGCCGCTGAGCACGAGTGAAATCTACAAACAGCCACGTGTGATCAAATCTTTAATATATTCCAAACACTTCTCCTCCAGGGTCCACAGACTTCAAACTCTTTGTCCAACAACTGTGGACGGACACAAAACTCTGAGTGTGATTTTGAAACGCAGACCGGTGACCGAGCAGTTAAAAGCAGAGCCGCCCTAAACGACACTAGAACTAAATGACACATCGAGAGAACAATGAAACAGGAACTGAGCAGAAGATCCAAACGAAACCATAAAGCTGTCAGCGCAGAAGACAAAGACTCAGACATAAAGTCAGTGACAGGGACAGCGATAAAAACATATTTGAAAGACAATGACTCCGACCTCAGAGTTAACCACTTTCCTCCTCCACCCATCTTTTAGCTCCAGCAGAAACTGGGCTGAGGTTTGGCCTCAGATGAACTGCTCGTGAGCCGTGAAGCATCGCATGTGTTTACCAAAGCAGATTCTTCAGATAGCTGAAATGTATCTGCAGTGCTGTGCTGCACAGCAGGGGATCGAGATGGCGTCCCTCAGGGCAAACCCAGGTGTGCAAAAAGCAGTGAATGTATTACTGCAGATCGAAGACCTTGACTGATGGCGTTAAACTGATCGGTTAATAAAACCAGCCATCGGCTGCCCGTCTTCTATCTTCAGTTTGAAAGAGGATGTGAACGGCCTCCAATCTGATCTGATACAAACCCTTAAAAATATCAACATTTATCCTCCATATATCCTCTGTCTGAAACGAGCCGTTCTAGCTCCTCCCACTTCAAGCCAACTTTTTTTCTGATTGGCTGCCCCCCCCCGTAGCAAAGGCTTTAAACTGCACGTATGGGCTCTGAGGGATTTCCTGTCTTGTGACTTCACACAGAGGAAAAAGTCTGCAGCCTGAGCTCTTGGCTCACACAGATTACTTCTACACACACTGACGTCATTATTAGAGACAATAACTGACTTCCAGCACTGGGACGGGAGCCAAGCTTTACAAACCTGTCGCAAACCTGCTGGCGAGTATGTCTGCAGCATCTCTAACACAAACACAATCACGTGCGTGCTTTCAGTGTTTGTGTCAGTTTCTGTATGAGTCGGGGTATCATTCATGGGATTTTGACGGATCACTCGGGATGACTAAACATAACCAGAGTCTCAGGAGGACCATAAACACAGGAGACAGGAAGCTGATGAGGACGAATAATACATGAACACGTTCCAGACCGCAACCGCACTTTGTTGGAGGCTTTTGACCCCAGACTGACCTCAGATGTTTTGCTAACTCAGAGACGCTGAAGGCGATCACATGAAACTGGATTCAACAAAAATCTGTGACAGACTGCAGGATTCATCTAAAACGAGTCGACTTTAAACCCAGGAGGCACCACAAAGAGAACAATGAACAGTTTAATAATTCATGTTCTCTAACTAATAATTTCCTTAAAGCCGTCACTCTTCCACTGGGACGAGCCATTTCAGTGCCGTGGTTCTGCTGCACGGCGCCATCAGTGAGACCTTTGCTGCCAAACTAACCCAGAACCTGTGATCTGCTTCATTTCACGTTTACTGACAAACAATCTGACTAAACTACACACAAATGGCTTTTTCAGGTCACGGCGCAGCGTCCAAACTGGGTTTGTTGTATACTGTATATATAATATCTTTATAATTCTACTCTTGCTCTGTGTGTGTGTGTGTGTGTGTGTGTGTGTCATGTCTTTCCTGGGCTCATGTTCTTTATGCAGTTTGGAGTTACTCTTGGTCGTCACATCCTGCCCCTCCAGCATGCCTCACAGCCGGGAGGGGGGGGGGGTAATTTTGGGTGAAAAACCTGAGAAACATCATCTTTCCTTTGTTGGATCCAGAGGATGCGGAGATGTGGTGCAGCAGGAAGAAGCCTGAATAAAATAAATCCTCTTTGAGCCGATCTTCTCGTGCACCTCTGGACATTTTTCCCTGTTTGGGCACTTCAGGCTTCAGGCTGCATCCAGGAACTGGAAACTGTGGAGCCTTCATCTCTTCAACCTCATGAACTGCAGTAACCCTGCAGGTCTGTGGTGACATCACCATGCTGGAAGGTGTCTGGGCGGGCCCGAGAGGATGAGCCTGTTTTAACTGAGATGTTTTTATAGCCCCATTCCTGCATGTTGGAATCTCCTTTATCCATCCATACAGGGGGGCTGGAATCTATCCCAGTCTGTCTGCTGGTTCAGGTCACTAGAGCAGGTCACCTACCAATCGGAAGGTTGGCGGTTCGATTCCTGGCTGCTCTGGGCCACATGCCAAAGTATCCTTGGGCAAGATACTGAACCCCATTTTGCTCTCCGATGCAAGCGTTGGAGTATGAATGCATGTGTATGTTGGATAATAAAGCACTTAGCTTAGTTACATATGGAAGTGCTTGTATGAATGGGTGTTATTGGGTAAACGTGTTGTGTAAGCGCTTTGAGTGCTCATTCATTAGAAAAGCACTATATAAGAACTAGTCCATTTACCATATGTAATTCGTTGTGTTGTGTTTTGAGTCCTATAGAAATTACTGTCTGGGTTTCTATATCGACTCCACCCACATTGAGATAGCACTCAATTACAATGGAAACACAACAAGACTGTGGCGAACTGTGCTGAGTCGAGTCAACATGCGCTGAATAGGTACTAATGGAAAATGCGACATATGAGTACAACATTTTTTTTTATTAAATAACCTCAAAAAACTACTAGACACCAGACATCAGTGACTATAAACACTTTATTTGCTATGTTTTTATCCTCTAAAGAGTTAACAAAAAAGATTATATACTATATGTTAGCAGCCAAACAATCCCTACTTTACAAAAAAAGCTAAATAATTTGTTGAGTAGTTGGTGAAGTTTTTAGCCACTGATGTTGATGAACTCTGCTTAATAAACACAAGCAGTGCTTTCCTAATGAGCGTGAAATTTGATTTACCATATACACATTGAACTGAGTTGTCTTGCAGTGTAATTAAGTACTGTATTGTTAAATAGGCAGACTTGCAATCAGTGCTGTGAATTAACACAGTACTTAGTAACATACCAACTAACAATTTGACTAATTCAGTAACTGCATTTCTAGTGCTAGACTTGACATTTTATCAGCTTTATTTCCACAAATCAGATGGCTGATATAATGCATCACTATTCACAGCTATTTCTTTGTTTTGTTGTTTACAGTCAGTTGTCACTTGAAGCAACCCACTTCACCACGATAAATATGAGCACAAACACTTTAAAAGAAGGATTGTAAGTCATTTATGCAAAAAATGAATAAATAAATCTGATGAAGTATCAGTTTCAGCCAACCTCTTGGTTCAGTGCAGTGATGCTTAACATTGTTCGATGACAGAGAATGACTAAGCATATGGATTACAGCACAGATGCATCATGGGACTGAGCCATACTGATACTGAAAATCACTAGCAGAGTCAGTGTGGTACTGCTAATCAGCGAACCAAATACAAGGCTTAGAAGCTATTTGGATCTGAACCATGAATTTCAAGTTTCAAGGAGGTAGACTGCGGAATAATTTTCTCCAGGTTAACTGCTTAGGAAACAATTACATTATCTTCTTACTCCACAGGGAAACCCATATTCTCTATATATCCTTATTAACAAAGCCGTGCCTCTCCATATGGTCTAAAAAACCCTGGCACATGCTTAGAAGGTCCTTTAGGCATAAGACCCATTTAAGTGGCAATTAAAAGTGAAAAAGTCATTTAATCAGCTTTTTTATTACAGCATGAGACAGAAACTATGTGCATACAAATTGCCTCCTTCAGAGGATCGAGGTTTCTGCTGACTTGCAAGCCTGTGTCTCATTCTCTGGAGATTTACCATGTAATGAGAATGCAGCAGCCAGAGTTTTTTTTTTTTTTTCCCAACTTTCCCAGCCTGAACTGAATTGGTCCCAAGAGCCTTCAGTGTAAATTCAGAAGGTAGACTATAGTGCATTTTGCTCATAAATCCAAAAAGGGCTGTAATACTGAGCTGAGGCTTATGTGTTAAGAAAGTGTAGGCGGGTGAGAAGCGATAGCAGAGCATTCATGCTCCAGTTTGCCACGGCTTATTGTAACAATAACACTCGAGAGGGCATCTTTTACTGTAATAAGCCAAACATTTACAGCATCAACACAGCACTGATCAGAGTACCAGAAAGCTCCCTTGTGTTTACTGCTTTAAAGCAGCTTTGACCCAGTATGAAGTAAGTGGAACAGCTGTGCTGGAACTATCCATAGTAAGAAGTTAAAAATGATCCTCTGTTCCTTTTGTTCTGCATGCAGTCTGGTTAATCTTGCATATCCTAAAAACTGAAAGATAGCTGTGATTACTAGTAGCTCAGTTCTGCCTGTAGTATCTGACTCAGCTGTAACAGGATCCCAGCGGATTTGTGGTTCATTGCTCAGTGTTGATTTGCACACAGGTATCAGCCTCAAAAAAGTTTTCTCATCACACACTGAGTCATTACTCTTTGAGGCTCTTCAGACTCCATCCCTCAGTCATAATTATCGGCTTTCTGAGCATAGACCAGGATGTTCTTGCCGCTTAGTCACTCATAGTTTTTTAACCTCACAGTTAATCGTTTTCTCTTGATAGCTCTTTAGTTACAATTTTCTTCAGTGCATGATGCAGTTACTGTAGTAACCATCAACTACAGGACTATTGTGCACCTGTTTCTTGCTTTGGTTAAATCTTCATTAATTGATAGCACTGTTTCTAGTAGGTGTTGCACTCACAGCGTGAGTTTCTGTCATGGTCCTGGGCCGTTGGCCCAGTGTTTTGTGTTCTTTTGGTTTGTTTATTTCTAGTTCCTTGTGTTTCCATGTGTCCGGTCCACGTCTTTGTTCCCCGTCTGGCTTCCTGTTTTATTTTGATAGTCTTTTGGTCCCTGTCTGTATGTTCAGTTTTGCTTCCCCTTGTCTGTTATGTCGTTCACCTGTGCTCCCAGCTGTTTCCTCTCCCCTCGTTTACTTGTGTGTTTAGGTCCTGTGTTTTCTGTGCTTCTTGTCGCGTCGTCTTCAGTATTCTTCTCCCGCTGTGTGCTCCTGTACCCGACTCCTGCCTTTTGTTCCTGTTCTGTCTTCCAGCAATAAAACTATTTATGTTCACGTCCGTGCCCAGTGTCCTACATTGAGGTCCTCATTCCTGCCTGCCACACAGCCGATGCGTGACAGTTTCATTTTGTTTTCCGTGTCGTATATTCATTTTCCTTTTAAATTTGTTTAGTACTGGAGCCCCAAGTGCAAAGAGAAGACTGATGAGAAAAAATGATTACTTAAAATATTTTTCATCTGTGAAACAGTTAGGGGCAAAGTAGCCTTTCAAGGAGTATTACAAAAACAAACATTTCCCCTCACTTTTTTTGACTGGTATAGAAAAAAAAGGAGCTTAATCTATTCTTGCAAATCAATTTATTTCTCACCTGCCCTTCATAAACACAGGAGAGGAAATGGTTCAGATCAGAAAATGTCTCACCAGAATTTTCTCCTCACTTGTCTCTCAAAAAGCTCCTCCAGTTTTCTCTCTATCCAATCTAAAGTTACTGACTGTCGCCGACTGTGCGCACAAATATTTGCTGTTGTCGGTTCAGATGTAAGCTGAGATCAGATAAGATTAGACAAACTTTTGTGTATCCCAAAAGTGGGGAAATTGCAGTGCAGTGACTTTGTATACACAGTGTCAAAGTTAGAGAAGGTGCAGAGTACACTGCTACAAAATCTCCAGCATCTTGCTGCACACACTGAAGAATCTCAGCTTTCTCAGGAAATAGAGCCTACTCATCCCCTTCTTGTACATGGCCTCAGTACTGGTCTTCCAGTTCAGTGTGTACTCAGAGTGGATGCTCAAAGTACATTTAGTAGCGCCAAAACATTAAAGCTGGAGGCTTTAAAGGAGGCCATCTACTTATTGGAAGGTTGTTTGATGCCTGGCTCCTTGAGAATTTTCTTATTTCTTAAAAGCATAGAATAAAGTGCTGTATGAAGGTGGCTTGTAGTAAAGAAAAAAAAGTAAGGAGTTAGATTACAAAAGCACTGTATAAGAACCAGTCCATTTACCAAAGTAGCACCTATGACAGACATTTTAGAAGCCTTCAGTTATTGCTGAGGCTGTATTACTTTGCCTTTAAGGAAACACTTCTGAGCCTCATTTTCCCCCCAATAAAATAACAGAGAGGTGCCTGAATATTCAGGCTGGCCTTTTGGTTAGCGTGTAATGGTCAAATAAAAATCTTTGCCGGTCAAATGTGAATATTATTATTAGCACTAAAATTTTTAAATTTCAATTACTGTTATTAATATTGCTTCTGCTGTTACAATTATTGATTTTATCACCACTGTTGCTGCCACCCTTATTGCTGCTGTTATTACTATTTTGTCATTTGTATGTTGTTGCTGTTATTATTATTAACATAATTTCCCAGTTTTTTTTTTTTTTTTTTATCATAACCCTCCATCGTTGAGGATTT
>VUQJ01026302.1:10980-24633 GCA_015108635.1 Andinoacara biseriatus
CACATTTGCCTGACACACCCTGGAAAGACAAAAGAAGAAACAGGTGAGAGATTGCTACACCACAAACCCAAACTATAAAAACAAGTAACGAAAGACCTCTTCGTTACAGTCTTCATCATTAAACACTAAAAGCAGGATTGCATATGACCTTGTTAGCTGGTGATTGTGTAACAATGCATTTCAGGCCACGTTATGTCACAACTCAAAACTACTGTAATGCAAAAGCAGTGTAATGAACTAAGTTACTTTGAAAAAATAAGTAATAGACAATATGTCATACTTTAAAAAAAAAAAAAAATAGCACTGGCAAATGGGTGAATGAAAAACTTGGAATTCAGTGTTTTATCCAAGGACACCTGGGTAAAACACAACTCTACCATCAAAGTCACAGCCAGGGGATTGATCTAGTTGCAGCCAATTATAACAAAGATACCAAAGTGTATAAACTACAACTGGCACCCCCCCCCCCGACTACCCACCTCATCACTATACAGACACTGTTTCAAGTTGGACTTTCATCCCATGTCAATAGAAAGCTTTTTGAAGGAGCAGCACAGAAGCAGTTCAGTCATCCAAGTCCCCATTCATTTTTCAGCTACTTAAGGCTCAACACACAAACATTGTATTTTGGTGCGCTAAATAAATAGACGGGGGAAATATGTAAATACGTTTGAGGTCATGTTAACACCTGTATAGCACTAGCAAAATGCATTCATGTTGCATGTAGAAACAGCTCTACCGATACATACAGAAGCATATCTGCTTTGCATAAAGGAAATTACTGAAATATGTGTCTAAACTCTCCCAGGTAGTAAGTTGAACATTATCTGTGCTGCAACTGTGAAATGTGACCATATTTTTTACTGGTCAAAAGAAAAGTAACCCCCCCCCCAAAGACACTTGGCTGAAAATATGACATTTTACACTCAGGAAATGTTTCAAGTAAGTCTCACTGTTGCCTGCAACACAGTGCAGGCTACCCTGTTACTTTTCTGTGCTTCCACATGTTAAATAGAACTCCAGTAGGAATAGTAAACAAAACAAAGAAAGCAAAATCTGGGTGAAAAATCATTTGAACTGTGAGACTGTGTGTGGTTGGTTAGTTATATGAGGATCAGGTTGTTTTGAGTGAGAAAATTAATTAACAGATGTAACATTTTGTCTCTTCTAGCTGAGTAACTTTCTCTAGTAACTAGACTGTAGTGTACTTCATGTGTGACACATTGTGTCTCTATAAATATTTTTTTGTTTTTGTGACTTAATTAGTAATGAATTCTTTTATTGCTGATCTTTATACAAGGTCTTTTTATATTTTTGGAACAGATTATGTGTACAGTTTGAAGCAGACAACTGTTTTATTAGATTTATCTTGGGGTGGGGATATTTTTCTGTTTTATTGCTCAATGTTAAAATCACTGTTTCATATTCCAAGAATAAATCAGCATTAATAAGTTTTCTCATACTTGTCAGTTTAAGTGCTAATAGAATTTTTTAACTTGGCATTTTAAATCTTGCTCGCTGTAGTTACCGGGCAAAGCATTCTGTACATTGTGTGTGCTTGCCCTCAGCTACAAACACACGCTGCACATACTATCAAGTGATATACGGGTGGCCATTGTTGTGGCCTCTAACACGCTAAATTGATTCCTGCCTCAGCTTTTTTTTCAGCTTGCTTCTCACTCCCAGGGCTGGAAAGTCAGAATGAAGGAATAATACACCATGTACTGTATCTAATAAAGGGAGGTGCTTGAGTAGGACTGCCATGTTATCAAAAAGTGAAGTTAAAATGAATTTTAAAAAATAAATCTTTTCGAGGGTAATGGGTTTTTTTGGATGGAGGGTTGCATGTCAGTCTTAATTGATGTGTTTATTAGTTCATTTTACACGCTGAGGGTGAAAAGTAAGTAAACATAATACTAAGAGATGGTGTTTATGGTGTATTCTCCCACGCTCGATTTCAACTTTAAAATGCGAATAAAAAGTGAGCAGCTCTGCACTTGAGTGTATGTGTTGGAAATATTGTTAAACTTACATTTTTATTTGGCTTCCCTTCAAAGGTGTGAGTTAGTTGTGGGGAAAAAAGGATGTGAAACACCATGCATGCTGCCGCTTTAAACTGAAAGATTCAATAAGCAGGGTACCATAAATCCTTACATGAACTGCAAACATGCAGATTTATTTAGGCCTGCGTGACTGGAAATCAATCAGATGATTTGTAAGTTTATTTCACACAGTCAAATAATTGGAAGTAATTACACAAATCTTTTAAATTTCATAGATATAATTTTATTTTAACAGATGTGTTGTTTCAGTCAAACTCAGGCTCATTAAAGACTTTATTGATTTTGCTGTAACTGTGTCATCAGATCTCCTCCTGCATCCAGTTACTGGATACAGATTTCATTCACATAGGCCAGCTGAGGCTTTCAGCAGAGTCATAAAACACATGTAGTCCAACAGCAGCGTAAGTGATGATTATGGTTTTTCAAAGCTAAATCATTCCTTTCCAAAACATTGATCACCTGAAAAATATAAATAAATACATAAAAAGCTTCCTGTTGCAGGACGAAGTCAAAGAGAATCCCTAACATGTTTTTGCTGCTTGCCCTGCTTTTCTTTGAAAAGGCTCTAAAGTTTATGAATAAACACACCAGACTTTTAAAAAGAGTACTCCAGTGGTGCAGTAACTTGCAGAGACAAGGTTAAAAATGACAGTCAAAACTTTTGAAGCTCAAGCTCCAAAAAAGTGGGTCTTAAATTTCCCATAATGCAACGTGATGACATCTTTCGTTAGACCCCACGACAACTACATCTTACAACATTATTTAAATGACTTCTCAAAGCTCCTCCAAAGCAACTGGACATATTATACAACACATTTTACAGGTTGTGTAACACTCCCTGTGACTGCTTGATTATGGCCCTTTAAGTGTGTTGTGTATTTTTGCAACCTCCTGTGAGAGGCTTATTTGTCGCCTGTCCTCTGACCAGTATTTTACTTAATGTAATTTCTTTAAAGTTGGTGCATCTCGATTGATGATGGAGTACAGAGTAAAGAGGTGGGGATGCATTAGTAGGAAAGAACTGAGTCCAGCAGTTAGAGAGACACGTGAATTAGTGTGAGTTGGGGATAACAGTGAGGGAATGGAACGTGTGTTTGATGCGGTCTAACAAGAACGTCATCTCAGTGTAAAGATAAAAGATACGTGAGGAGAGCAATACCACACATATTTATCACTGGCTTTGGTACATTCAAGAAAAAACAAACAAAACTCGGAGGCCTTATATGTCTTTAACTTTGTTATGTGCAAATGTGTATCATGTTTTCATATGTGCAATGTGTAAATGTGCAATCACATATGGCCTGTGCACACATGTATAAACAGCACTGTGTAAAAATCTTAAGGCACCCCTCAATTTTTAAGTATTTTGCTGTGGAAAATAAATGGAGCAATATCCTGAAACATGTGCACGCATGCATGAAAATACAGTATCTAAGTCAAAAAACCGAGCTTATACAAGTCTACAAGTGTGAAAGTCAATATTTGTTGTGACCACCTTTTTTCTTCAACACAGCCTGAACTCTGTTAGACACCTTTTTTGTATTTTCTTTAAGTGGTCTTTAGGAATAGCTCATGCAGGACAATTCAAAGTTCTTCTTTGGATGTTGGCTGCCTCTTGTTCTCTTCTTTGTCAAGATGATCCCACACTGGTTTAATAAAGTTGAGGTTTGGGCTCTGTGGAGGCCAATCCTTGACTGCTGGTGTTCCATTGTGTGTTTTTGTGTCCAGGTATGCTTTTACCACATTGGCAGTGTGTTTGGAATCATTGTCACGCTGAAAAATAAATCGGATGCTTTCCAGATGTTATTGCATGATGGATCCAAATCTGATGGTTTGTCTCAAATTCGGGAAGATGCAGCCCCAAATCATGATACAACTTTACTGGATTCATGATAGATCATTCCTGCCACTTCCACTTTTGTCTTTTGCTTGCCCAGTTTCCTTAGATTTTTTCAAGGACACGGTACACACCATGCCGAGATATGTCAAGTTCTTGACTAATAGCTTTTGTTGGTGCTTTATTGGCACAAAACTAACATTTTATGCCTTTCAAACTGTGTTATCTTTGGAATTTTTCATAGATTCAACTAAAGAAATTGGAACAAATTTGTGACACAAACAAGTTTGTGACACACTGCTAGTAACAAAGTGCCCAAGGCTACAATTTAAAATTGGTTCTTTGGTACATTGTCTTGGTTCAACACTTGAGTTAGGTGCCTTTTTTTAATGTTTGAATGATTCACAAGTCAGTCCTAACTGGCTTAACAAACAATCAAAAAAGCATTCCTCTACAAGGAATGTTCCTGTTCAAAGAAGGGACTGAAAATGAATGACAAAGCAGCCAGTTTCCAAAGAAAACTTTGAAATATCTGCAGGGCGCCTTTTACTTGCTGGCTAATGGCATCCCTCAGTGGTCTCATGAAGGAATTCTGGGGCATCTTTTTAAACTATTCTGTACTTTAAGAAATGGTCTTAAAGAAGTAAGCAGTGTATTAAAATGTGACTCCCGCTGGTTCTGACCAACATCAGTATGTGACGGGCTGGACACAAGAACAGTTGGCCACCATCGTGCAGAGCGTAGAGGCCATGTCCACACAGTTTGTGTTCAGTCTGTGGCATAATGTGTACATTAGAATTAAAAGACTCCAGCATTACGGTTTAATGGCCCTGAACCAAATTAAACATTTAAAAGGCTCCACCATCAAAGTGATGTAAAGGGAAATAAATATTAATGAACGAACCAACGCTTGGTTCAAAGGGTTGGAAGCAGGGAAAATTAAAAGAGAGGAGAGGTCTGCATAAGGAAGGCTGCTCAGTGGGGGAAGAGCTTAATACGAAGCGAGTGTTATTCGCTGGAGACCACACATATAACCAAATATATGACAGTCATTGCAAGAAATCTCAGTTCAAAGCACAGTGCACCAAACTTCAGTAACTGTGTTTGCTCACAATCTGATAAGATTACATGAAGCATGGAATCATATATACATAACAGTGTCTTGAAGCCAGCCTTTCTTTTCCACAAACAGTGCAAACCACTATATGTACAAGCTTGCGACAGATAAATGCAGTCTGATTGATTAGATCATTTTTATGCAGTAGTAGATTTCTGCTGGATGTTTTCAAGCTAGCCTGGTGCTCTAGAGAACAGCTATTCAATTTAGTTTGTGTTTGATGTTTTCTAGTTTACAGATAATATTGAAGTCTTTCTTCCGCACAATAACAACATTCAGGGATTTTTTTTTCTTAAATCAATCATGCAAATGTGATTTTCCTGTTCGGGGATGTTTAAATGCACATTAAACAGAAGCTGTTATGATCATCCAAAATCCTGCAGTGTATGCAAACAAGCTTGATTGGGATGATCACGAGTATTTTGCTGTTCACACTGAGTTTGTATGAAAAGCAGCACTTACACTCACTGGTCACTTCATTAGGTACAATGTTCAACTACTTGTTAATACAAACATGCTTAGCCAATCACATAGCAGCAACCTTGTGAATTTAGGCAAGTAGACATGATCAAGACAACCTGCATCAAAATGGGGACAATTTGAATGCGAGTTTAAATGTGGCATGGTTGTTGGTGCCAGGCTTGTCTGAGTATTTCAGAAACTGCTGATCTACTGGGGTTTTCCCACACGCCATCTCTGGGGTTTACAAAGAATGGCCTAAAAAAGAAATAATATCCAGTGAGCAGCAGTTCTCTGGGTGAAAATGCCATGTCAGAGGTCAGAGGAGAACTGCTTTCAACTGATGAGAAGACAAAAGTAACTCAAGAAACCTAAAGTAATTACAACCATAGTATCCAGAAGATCATCACTGGATATACATTTGAATCTTGAAGCAGTTGTGCTACAGCAGCAGAAGCCCACATTGGGTCCTATTCTATACTGAGGCTGTAATTTGCACAGGTTCTCCAAAATGGGACAACAGAAGATTGAAAAAAACGTTACCTGGTCTGAGGAGTCTTGAGTTCTGCTGCAACATTCGGATGGTAAAGTCAGAATTTGGAGTAAACGACATGAAAGTACGGATCTGTTCTGCCTTGTATCAGTGTTTCGGGCTGGTGTTGGTGGTGTTATGGTGTGGGGGATATTTTCTTGGCACACCTTCGGTCCCTTAGTACCAGCTGAACATCATTTAAGCGCTGCAGTCTGCCCGAGTATTGTTGCTGACCACGTCCGCCCCTTTATGACCACAGTGTGCCCAACCTCTGATGGTGCGTTTTCCTGCTGGAAGCATCCCTGCCACAAAGCTCAAATCACCTCAAACTGGTTTTTTGAACATGACAATGAGTTTACTGTACTCAAATGGCTTCCACAGTCACCACATCTTAATTCAGTAGAGCACCTTTGGGACATGGTGGAACGGCAGATTCACGCTATGGATGCGGGGCCAGCAAATCTGCAGCAAGTGCATTATGTTAATGCGGTGATATGAACCAAAATCTATAAGGAATGCTTCCAACACCTTGTTGAATCTATGAGAAGAACTTGGGAAACTGAAAGCTACTTGATCAACAACGATTCTTTGTATGCAGATGGTCTGTTTGTTTTTGTTCAGGTTAATATTGTTTTTTGACATGTCTCATAAAACCCTTCCTGTTTAGTTAAAGCCTCAAGTAAATAAATGTGGAGCTAAAAAGCCATGTGATATGCTGCACAATGCCTTAACACTGTTTTTTTGCCCGTGGTCCAGCTTGTATAACTAACTAAATATGTGTAGAAAATAGCAAAGTCAGGAAAATGTTGAAATATCAGCACTCCTTTTCTTCCTGAAGATTCTCCAACATTTGCAGAAGAATGCTGCAGGCAAGGTAGGCAGCTCATCACAATATGATGACAAGTGCGTGGGTGAGAATGTGACCAAAAGAGGGGAAGAGGTGAAGAGTAATGATTCACTTTTCCTGACTTGAGGTGGAAAGTTGAGGTGGAAAGTTGCAGTTTTGTGCGCGAGGCTTCCGTGTTTCAAACAGGCAAAACATAGTGATCTTTAAGTCAGAACAGAGCAAAAATGCTTTCAGTGACAGGGTGTCAAATTGTCTCGGTACAGCATTGTTTTAAACTGTCAGGGTTATAATTCAAACCGTAATTCTTATCTGTTATTTCTATCCGATCTGCTCAGTGGAAAAGCTAAAATTTACAAAGAAAACAGTCATTACTGAATGCTTTTATCCTGTCCACTCATCAGGACGCTGACATTCCTTTATTATCCCCACCGTACAGATCTGTGATTTTTATTCACCCGTTTGCAAACTGTGCAGCAGTGAATGGGCATGTCTTCCATGTGTGACAGACATGATAAGAACTGAAGTATCAACACAGATCCTTATATTTTGGCACTGACAGTAGCAGCCGCATCAAAAATGCAATGCAGCAAGGAACACGTGTTTGTATGTTCCTCGCTGCAGTAAACGGCAGATGCTCTTGATGGGGTTGTGTTTGATGTTTGAAAGGCTGCAGTGAGTAAGCAGTACATGCTGAAAATAGAGTTCATCACAGGGCAACAGGACAAATTAAGACTTGTTGTCTGTGGACACTCATCCAAGCATCCGAGCAAAACAGCCTCCCAGCACATCTCTTAAGTGTTTTTTGAGCTTTCAGATCCCTTTTGCTAAAACTTTAATTCATCCATCCAAAGTTCCTGGCCCACTTGAACAGATAAGTGCTTCTCTGCCCATTAACTCACAATAGCCTTCTGCTGGATTTGTCACCATTGTAACGCTGTTAGGGGTGCAGGAAAATAAGTGCTTCAAGTTATATTCTCATCTGTGTCTTAGATATTTCCCTCCAAATGTTCTCACTCTTTTGTTCTGCATTGACTATATAAATGTGCTCAACCCTGTGAAAAATATAATTTTATAGCCAGTGTTAAAAAAGAGCATGGCTTACTAGTTGCTAGAGCTCAACGAACAATTGTTCTAAGAAATGTTGCTCATTCTGTCTTCTGACTGATGAGATGATCCAGTTTAACGTTTGCCTTTTTTAAAAAAGGCACTCAGCGTCTCTGAAATCCTACAAACATATGATGCACGCCGACTTCTGGGAGGAGGTAAGCAGAATAAACACATGAGTGGGAGAGAAGGGTAGACCGAGGAGAGAGAGAGAGAGAGCGAGAGAGAGAGAGAGGCCAGGATCTGAGATGTCAGGAGGGGACCAGGATATCCTCATTATTTAGAGAATGGGTAAATTAAAATTATTCACAATTTGCCCACATCTGGTGTGACTTCTTTTAGTCTTTATTGGACTGTCATATTATTCACCTTCTACTCTATTTACATCTTATCAGTCACTTGGTGAAAATGTAGAAATCTCATAATTATTCAGTACTTAACAAATTGGCCCTCCAGGAGCAGCATTTCAGTATTTACTTGCCCTTTTCTCTGAAACATTTTATGCCGTCCTTTAATGCTGAAAATTGACCTTGAAGCATGAATTTATTCAGCAAAAAAAAAAGCTGGTTGTACGTGACTCTGCAAAGTTTGCGCCTCATCTTTGACAAATGAACCTGAGATGTGAAATCAAAATGGAGAAAATGTCATTAACTATAAAAACTAGAAATTACAAATGCAGACTGCATTAGTTTCCCCATGTAACATTTGAAGGGAACAAAATTGCTGTCTGGTTTTGGAGTGGTGGTGGTGGTCGCTATGTAGTGGCTATAGTCTTTAGTATTAGTATTATAATATTGGCATTGTGTGCCTTTACCGCCTTTATATAAATGTGTTGTGGTTGCTGCAAGCAGCAAGACTGTACAGCAAGAGAAGATAGTGTGGGGAAAACATGGTACATAGTTGGTTAACATGTAGCTGATAATATGACTATGAACTCTTTGTACCTTGGCAGAAATGTTCATTAAAATCATTTCCTCTTTATTCATGAGTCAATGAATGTTTGGGTGTTGTTGCAATGATAATTATATAGACACTGTTTCTCTCCTAGTTGCGAATTCTATTTTTTGTTTTGTTTCAGGAAAGCACATGCGAGGTCAAAGTTCACGCTAACATTAAAAAAACATGACCAATTCAGCTACACGAGGCAGAATGCATTATTCAACAGCACTGAATGAACGTGTCGGTGGAGCCTCATCTGTCCTTTGTACACTTGTTTGAGAATTTATTCACTTGCTGCTGGCCTGTTCGTTGGACACATCTGCACCCGTCCATGCATGGGATCCACCTTGTACAGAGGGTGGAGGGGGAGTAGGAGCGGCATGTGGTGGTTTCAACCTGAGAACCTAAAAACAGATGTGCTTTTGCAGATGCGGTCAGGTTAAAGTGAGGAAGCATTTCATGTACAAAATGTGGATATTTGTTCACCTCTGGAACTTGATTTTCTTATAGTCATACCATAAATCAATAAGCACTCTCTGAGATGTTTTTCTTTTTCCAAACAAAATTTTATTTAAGACACAAATTGTAGATTGCAACAATAAGATGACTTGGAACATGGGGCTCTAAAACAAGTTAGTACATTGCAGAATTCCAACATTACATTCAGCTGTGATAAAATAATTAATTTCTTAATTATGGGCACATTTCCCATGTTTGGCTGGTTGGCATATCAGTATTCTGTGTTCATCTCATTTTTATTCTCTTTCAGTCCTTCTGCCTTCCTCCCCAAGCTCACTATTGTCATTGCTTAGGATTTAGAAAATATCTGCCAACTATCCAGCAAGCGAGCTCCAGCCAGCCTCCTATGTGCCTGTGTTTTAAATAGACCATGATTTAAACTACTCCCGCCTTCGGTCTCCATGGTCCCAGAAGAGTGGCTGCAGAGATGCTGTGGTACTCTAAAAAAGCAACCAGGGACTATTTCTGCTGATGTAATGCTTTGCTGCCATTTAATGAAAGTTTATATCATGACAGTGTTTCAAAAAGCACCCACAGCTCATCCTAATTTGCAAATGAAATCACAAGCAATAGTTTGTGTAACAGGCTTGTTAGACGAAGCATTCATGCTTTTGTATTGTCTGAACTGGAATTTAATATAATTTATATGCTTTCAGTCAGTATTTGACTGGCAAGTTGCTGTTCATCCACTGATGGGAGTGCATTTGTTATTGTATTCAAAAGTGTTTGCCATCGCAGCAATTTTTCCCAATTACTAGCTGGAACAATTGGAAACAGATAAATATGAATAAGAAATGAATGAATGGCCTGGGCTGCGATAATAATGTTTGTTTGTTTGAAATCATTCAATTCCAGCAGCCAGCACCATCATTAAAGTAACTTAGGAAGAGAATAAAAAGCTCGGGAAGATCTCAGAATATTAAAATAGATGAGCACATTTGAATGAATAATGCAAAAAGGGGAAATGTGTGACGCATGAGCAAACTGCTCTTGTGGATGGATATGTGTTGTGTAGGACAGAAGCTCTTACTGCTGTGAGAATGGATGGGTTGCATTGCTTCATTCACCTTGGTCTAATGTGTGCGTTTGTGTGTGTCGGGGTGTGTGCGTGCGTGCATGCGCGCGTGTGTGTTTTTTCTGGTTTGAATCAAAACCTTGTGAGGAAGTGAACACTCTCTCCACACTCTTATTATTAAGTTGCCTTGCCACTGAAGACCTGTTCAGCAGGGAAAACAGTTGCCCTATGGCTGACAGTCCAAAATTAATGAGGCTTAAGAAAAAAATGCCCTTCAAACATGTGTATGTGTATGCCTAAAAAAGAAAGAAAGGAAAAAAAAAAACAGGTGACAGAAACATCTTTACTGCTGTACCCTCATGAAGCTGTAAGCTGGCAGTGAAACAATGCAGCCATAATTTCACTTGAGATGTGCTTGCAACAGTGCTCTTCTAATTGAGCTAACTATCATCAGTAACATAACTGCGGACATTTATTGATCAATTATACAGATCATTATACTAATGTTTATATCCATAGCTATGCAGCATTTAATTGTCTTTACACCAACCCGGCTTTAATAATGATGAGCCTAATTTCTATTAAAGGCAAATTATGACTTCGATCCATGTAAAAATTGGATGATTGGTATTTATAACTGCCTACTTGGTATATTAAATAAGTTTTGTATCATAGGGTTCTTCTGTCACTGATGGTGAAGGTGTAAACCTTTTGATGCCTAAATTCTAATTTGGTTGCTTTATGGCTCAGATATACTAGTGCAAAAGTAGGACAACAACCTCCTTGCAACTAGGAAAATTTGCCAAATCATTTTTTTTTTGCCATTGGAGACTGACTATGAGCAGTTGCAATGACCAACTAGCTGCCGAGAGGTAAATCTCTGCCCAACCTCTGGGGGACCACTTTTTATTTTAATTCCTATATAAAAGCAAGGTTGCTAAGCACCTATATAATTTTGCAGTTAAACTGCTGTCCTGCAAAACTATGTTACTATTTGTGGAGGAGTTCAAATCAGACACTAGCTAGACACTGTAAGTAGTTATTGTGAATTTCTGTGTATGTAGACAGCAACAGATTTGCGATAGCTGCTGATTTATCACAGTTAATCTCTGTATTATCACAAACAGATTGCATATAATTGCCAACTTGACCCTATTCAATTACAAATAGAAATCACCCTGATAGCAAACTGACTTATAGGCGTTTTGTTGCCGTCTTGATGCAACTGACTGCGAGTGGTGATAGACTCGTTCTCTGTCTTTGAAGCAACCCTTTCAGTGGAAACAAGGGATCAAAGTCAAATTCATTGCACAAGGTCGCAGTAATTCTGGTTGTGTCACAGTCTCCAACTACTGTTTTTCCCTGTGTTACTGTAGCAGTCAATCAAAAACAAGGCATGCAATCCAAGTGTGTGACATTTTCTAGATAAATCTAGAGAGATCCTTGATCTGACCCGATATGGCAGAAGGGATTGTAATATTATTGTACTTGAAAGAAGATTGTGTGAATGACAGAGTGCAATGTACTGTACTGTAGTGTGCTATGTTATGAAATCCTTCCATAACAGCTATAAATCACAGTAGTGAACAAAAACTCACCAAACTATGTTACAAATGTGTAAATAATTTAGGTGCAGCGTGCACAGTGCAAACACTTTCTGTCCAGCATAGATGTTTGCTGTAAATTCTCCACCTCCTTTCTTCCTCTCTCCTCTTTCTTGCCAAGGGGATCTGCTGACTTCAGAAGCCTTGATAGATTTCTTGTAAAGCCTTTTCCTCTCTGATGCCATCACTCTCCAACATTCCCATGCTCATCACTTTACACAACTTTCCTTATTCAATGAATAAGGAAAGTTGTGTCGTTATGCCTTTTAAAGGGCATAACGACGTAATCCATGCCGCAAAATATTAACAAATAAAAAAATTAATCATTAAGTATGAATGGAAATATTTATGAGCTACTTTTTGAGATGAGATTCACAACACAGCAAGTAAAAAAAACACAAAAAAAAGGAAGATGAAAGTGGAAACAGCACTGGACTGAGTTTGAAGCACGCAATTGCTGTGCAAGATAATAATCCTTGTCAGAGTCCAGCAGTGAGAGTGGAGCTGTGCAGACTGATGGCCACTGGGGGGGATGGATCTCCTGTGGTGTTCACTGTTGCCCTTTAACGGTAACAGTCTGACTCCAAAGTTGCTCCTGTGTTCATCCAGAGAGGCTTAAAGGGGATGAGAGGTATCGGTCTGCCAGGTGGTTTTCCAGGTATATGCAGTCCTCAAGCACCTCTGCATCCGTTCCTTTGGTGAAGGCAGGTGACAAGGGAGTCTGCTTTCTCCTAAACTCCACCCCAACTTTTTTTCTCAGTTCGCTGAGCTGTAGGTGGTTCAGTCGACATCACTCGACAAGGCCAGGTCCCTGCTGATACAGCCCATGATAGCAGTCAGCCAAGAACTGTCTGAAGTCTAAGTTGTGGAGGGAAACAGGAAAGAAGACAGGACTGTCCCTGAGGGGCTATTGTGCTTCTTCCTGCATGTCTGACATACATGCGTGACACACTGAGGCTGACCAGCCAAGAAGTCTGAGATCTAGCGCACTAGTGAAGAATGCACCTGCACCCTCAAAAGACGAGAACAAGAAAACTATTGGCTAACATAAATTCCATTTTATATTGTTCCTGTATTTGCTAATGTCCATCAAGCTTAATCTTTCAAGCTTATTTCTGACAGAAATTTAAATTTACCGGCCTTCAATATCAATAAAATCCTTTATATTTATTAAGAAGAAGAAGAAAACATTGCTTAGTGGTTAAACTACTGGGAGCTCATGTACATATGGTTGCCTATAAAGAGTGACAAACCAAAAGCATTTGGGAAAAAGTTTTAGAAGATGATGTTGTATGCCAGGTAATTCGTGATGTGATCATGTTTATCAAAGCATGCAGCTTTCTGGGTTCTCCGTACTGATAATCCTGCATGGGTTTTCCATTTATATCCTTGTTCAGGCTTTAACATAAAGTCTTGTAAAGCATGCATGATTCAGACTCCATAAATAAAAACCCTGAGCTTTAGGGTTGCTTCTGTGCATTTGTTTTTGCTTTTATAACCAGAGATTATAAAGCAACACTAAAAATAGAAGAGTTATAGCTACACTGACACAGTTAACAGTCCTGCATCCCACCTGCGTCATCGCCATTCATATTTCTGTTACATCACATGCTCCCC
>VUQJ01026307.1:14127-25190 GCA_015108635.1 Andinoacara biseriatus
GCAGACAAAAAGCACATTTGCTGCCCGGACTATCATCTCACAAACTTCCTCAGTCAGGAGCTTTTATCTGGAAGTTTGTGTGACAGCCGGGAGAGAACGAGAGGCCGCTGCTGTTGTCAGCGATAAGCTCTGGATGAGAAACAACGGGGGGAGGGACGAATATGTAGTGTATTTTCCCACCTATTCCTACAGTACAGTGGATGTCTCTGACAGCTGAGTTTATCTGCAGGTGATATGCAGGATAGTAAAAGTGTGCCTGGGTATCTGGTTGGGGCGATGGCACTCACGGTCCCTGTTTCTGTTAAATTCCTATGGCTGTGTTACTGTATAATATATACAATTACTGTATAACGCAGTGCTGCACAATTAATCAAATTTTATTCTCGATCATGATTTTGGCCTCCCACAATTAAATGAGTATGATGAAGCAATATTTAAAATGCAAACTATGCTATTTAAAACCAAAGGCAAAAGTAAATTAAGTGCTCCCTAAATCAGCACTTGACCACGCGCCTGCATGTGCCAATCACAGCTGTTCCCTGCGGCGTGCAGCTTCCTGGATTTATCTGGACAAGTGACACAATGTTAAAATATAGCTATACAACTAAAATCAAATGTTTGTAAATACAATGTAAATGTTAACCGAGAAGAAATTAAATGCGGAGCGCCGTAGAGTTGTGTCAAAGCAAAACAACAAACTTATTCAACCACCTGAAAACACACTACAAATTCCAGTATAATGAATGCATGAAAACCAAGACAAACAATGCAATGGTTGCCAACATCTTCCAACATTAGCTCAGATGTCTATAAAAGCGAGTCTGTGCCGCATGTCATATGCATCCATTCAGCTTACCATTTGGCCTAAGATGTGTGTCGAGTAAACATGGTCAGTAACAAAGGTTTCGTGAAAATGGTCAACAGACTGGACAAAAGAGATCCTCCATGCAATTACTTTCCAAAGTGGCGAAACCTGCGCTGCATGCACAACACTGCAGGGGAAAAAGAGAGGGATCTCGCAACTGTAGAGTACTTTGCTATGAGTTTTAGTCACGTCCATCTAACAATGAACGGGGTGAAACATTTTATATTATTTATTTGTAAAGATTAATTTATAAAGATTAATCAGGACAATGTATGAATATAAAGCTAAAAGCAGTGCCCTGCTGATTTAATTTTCTCTTAGGTTTTTGTAAAAGTTTTTTTTATTTCTTCTTATCAAACATGCGGCTTCACCTGCTGTGGTGACCCTTTGTGAATAAGGGAGCAGCCAAAATTAGCTGTTCTTCTTTAAAGGAGGACCAAGATGTGAAGATGTGAAAGCAGCATTCTGTTTACATAGCAATGTGAAGTGCAATAAAAATATTTTTTGTAAAAATCAACGAATAATTGCGTGAACTAACTGCCATCTCAATACTTAATAATAATTGTAATTACCATTTTCCCCATAATTTTGTGGCCCCGTTATGCAAATGTATTTTATTGTACACCGTCCTACTGTCTCTCTGTATGTGCAATTGCAGAGCAGGGTGGAGCTGTATAATAAAAATGCTAGTGAGAGAGTTGGGACACAGAACGGCAGTAAATAATGACTGTCTCAATGCACAGGAGATTTCAGACACTGTAATAGCAGGCTGTAATATGGGCCAAATCTGTCCCCAAGGACAGCATCAGATTAACCAACGTCCCTCCAACCACACAAATGCGCACACACAAAAACAGAACTACTGGTTCACAAATCAATCTGACCCTCCTTCCTGCTTATTTAATAGAGGAGAACAGAAGGGAGGCAAAAAAGAAAGGGCAGAGGAACATTGCAGTGTATCTGAGAAAAAGCAATGCGGAGATAGAAAAGATCTAAAGAAGGAAAGTGGGGAGAGAGAGCGATGGAGACGAAAAAAAGGGGGCAAGTGTTTCAATAATTCACAAACTCCTGCTTCATTTAGCATAAAATCTGTGCCTTAACTGGACCCGTGTGTCCTCCACACGACACATCATCTGCAGCATTCTTGCCTTGTGTGTACAGCATGTGTTGTGAGTGTGCATATGAACTTGCAAAATGATGTAAAGACATGGTGTAATTGTGTGCACATGGGTGCCTGGGTGCATTTTTACTAGCTAGCAGACATGGAATTCTATTAAAGGAGTAATGTAGGTTCATTAGCAGAGCTCCTGCAGAGAGAAGGGAGAACAGAAAGGGTGTAGCAACAGACAACATTACATCTTTATGCTGTATAACACTTTTTTGGTTGTTTGATAGTGGCTCCCCAGCATTTGTACTACTCATTCTGCATACAACTGCTCTGAGCATGCTGACACGCAGTCTTAAAGAGTTATATTCAGCAATGACATGAAGCCAGCCTGGGCCTCCAGCTGGGAAAAATGAAGCCAATGCAAAAGTATAACTGCATTTTTCTAATGGCCAGCAGGGGGCAACTCCTCTGGTAGCAAAAGAAGTCCAGTTATGCACACGTCTAATAAAAAATAATCCTGATCTTTAAGTGATTTATAACTTCAGTAAACATTTCCCAAATTACTTTATGATCTCAACTGCTAGTGTCAATACTGATTCTTGTTTATTTTGCAAATAATGGGCCCAAAGCAGAGCTAAATAAAGCAGCTTAGGACGGACAGCCTCCTAATATAGACTTAAATAGCTGTTCGGTAGCAGCCAATCAGAATGCACCCCACTGCCTTAAGGAAACTGCTGGTGGTTGGTGTGCAAAAGCAGTGGAAGGGAGTGCTGCTGAAGGACTGTGGGATTGATTTATTAGTCATAGTTAGCTGCGTGTTTTTATGTCGTGTGTGTGTGTATTTGCAGGAAATCGGTGAGTAAATCCAGGAACTGAATTGTTAATTTATCTCATTGTTTATATTGAGTTTGCTACAAGGTAACCAACTTTGCTACTTGTCTGTAGTTGCTGTTTTTATAGCGATGTCGTCAGATGATTTAATTCCTGTTTATTACCTTGTAAATGTTGACATTTATAGCACAAGTTGATACTACTTGCACAGCTCAGGCAATATTTCTATTTTTTGTTGCTTCGTATATCTGCATAGAGAGCAAGAGCTATATATTGAAGCTATGGATTAGTGAGAGCTTGTTGCTTTTGGGGTTTTTTTTGGGGGGGGGGGTTCATCTTGAGGAGTGATTTTCAAGCTATGGTTTCTTATTTCAATTCATTTCCTTATACTTACTTGTGATGGGCATTAAGGTTAAGCACCTAAACACTTGTTACATTGTTTATTCATACAGCAGTTTGAATATACATCCAGTACACATCTCATTGTACATGCTGTATAATGACAATAAAGGCATTCTATTCTATTCAAGATGACAACTTGTATTTATTATGCCATTTATTTTCTTGTTATAGAACCACACACAGACAAGACTAGAGGTGTAATTTACACTGAATTTCAATAAATATTTGCATACTAACAATTCCCACTGATGACCATATTTGTCAATGAATCGGCAGAATTACACTTTCATTATATCCATCCATTTATGATGACTCTCTGTGTCTCTAAAAACAGAGATGGCGACGGCCAAAATGCTGACAGCAGCTCAAACCAATGCCACGGTGGGTACTTCCATCTTTAATATACAGTCAATGATTGGATGACATGAAACAGATATGTCAAATCTTCAGTAGACCTGTGATGTGTTTTTTTTAAACGCCACAAACACACTGGAAGCGAGTCGCTGGTCGAACATCGCTTTGACGCTGCCGACTGGTTGCTTGTGGACATTCCAGGTTCTGGTTGCCTAGGTGATGTCAACGTATTTGCTACTAGGTCATATGCCAATCAACGGTATTCTTCACCCTCACTGGTACTCTCTTCAGTCGCTCACCTATAGTCACCAAATATTAAAAAAAAATTTCTATTTACAACCCTTTGTACAATGTCAGCCGTACCTGCAGGACAGCTGTTCTTCAATATTTTGCTATTCAGATATTCACTTTTTCATTTATTTCTGTTGTGATACAGAGATTTGGGGGGGTTACACTTGGGAGCACTACAGCCATCTGAACTTCATGCTTCCACTCCCCTCACTATTGTCACAATTTGATCAAGCTACTACTCATAGCCACTTAGCAACTTCTTTTAAAGCAGCTAGTGTAAAGAACCTATGGAGCATACCACATGCGGGGTGGTGGGTCTTGGAGGGTGATTGTGTGTGTGTGTATGTGTGTGTGTGTGTGTGTGTCAACAGAAGTCACGTTTAGAGCAAAAGACAAACTAATTCCGGTGTACCTGAGCATGTGTGGGGGGGAGTTGACCTTGCCTGCATGCTTGGTCATGCATTTATACTTGCAATTTTTTTTGCATGCTCTGTTTCACCCTACACACCTTCCAGGAATTAAGCTGTTTCACTCTTAAGTGTAACGAGACACTACAGCAGGAGGGATATAAATGGAGTTCCCTAGAAGTGATGACTCAAAATGTCAACCTACTGAGGATAACAAGCAGAAAAATCTTACTCTTTAGTGGGAAAAGATTTCATCATATACTTTCAGCTAATCTGGCTGCTGATCAAACAGGCCAGATAGAGATACACTAGTCTTTTTGCTCTTTCTCACGTATGTGCGTGTATGTTGGAGTGTGTGTCTGTGCCGACAGGCACCTGTGACGCATGTAGGAATTTGTAATGATTTACATCTGTAAGTATCATTCCGCTCATGTCGTTCACAGCGACCTGCACCAGCAGGAGCTGCTCTTCACTAATCCTTATTGTCAATACCATTTGCACACACCTCTGCACATGCAGACACACATGTCATGCACACACACACACACACACACACACACACACACACACACACACACACACACACACACACACTTTTGTGTAGACAACACTGAGATACATGATTTGATACATTTTGCAGCTTAATTGTTGCAGTTTTCCTCTCACAGTCTTCATTGAAGCTTCTGTTGGTGAGGAAGTTTTGTAGTTTCATACATGGGTGTGCACCATTGTTAGGATTCAAGACAGGTTGTTGTTTCATTTCTGTTTTTGATCTTTCTCTCCCTCTCTGGCTTTTCCTCTCAGGTGGACAGGTGAGCAGATTACCTGTGCCTTCTCCTGTGAGCGGAGCTGCTCTCTCGCACACCTGTGGCTCGTTGCCTTCATCACTGCCTTGTATTTAAGGACCGACTGCGATTCTCTGCCAGATCTGGAGTCAGAAGCCCGAAGCCGGACACAGTAACAGCACTCGGGTTTGGCTGTGGGGTCTCGGGTCTTTG
The DNA here is from genome assembly GCA_015108635.1 of Andinoacara biseriatus. Classification (NCBI taxonomy): domain Eukaryota; kingdom Metazoa; phylum Chordata; class Actinopteri; order Cichliformes; family Cichlidae; genus Andinoacara; species Andinoacara biseriatus. Next base: position 19,384 of record VUQJ01026307.1, read on the forward strand.
GTCCTCATGGGGGCCGCAGGGCAGTTTCTCTGTCTGTCTCTGGGGGTCGTTGCTGCTGCTTCTCACCCTCATTGTCATTACGTATTGTGTTTCATGACAAACACACCAACAACAGAACGAGTGTGTGCATGTTGGTTTTTCTCTTTCAGGTGCAGTTTGATGTGTGTGTGTTTTTGTTTGTTTGTTTGTATTTTGTTGCAGATGCAGCAGATGATGACACGTCTTTTAGAAGCCCAAAAAAGCCCACACCCCACACTTTTTATTCATTAGCTAACAATAAAAAAAAGGATCCACACTTTTTATTTAAAGGTGTTTATTATCAACACAAACTCCTGTGTGTTTATTTTCACAGTCGTGTGTCCATTTGTATTTTGGTAAAAAATACAGCAAAAATAGATCAATTTTCATATTTAAATGATTCTGAAAATGCATAAAAAGCCAAGTTTCTATGGTGACAAAAGTACTGCAATGTGAAGTTAGGTTAGGTGTAAGGGATTATCTACATTGTATCAATAGGGGCAGGGAAAATGGCATGATGGGTAATTACACTGGTGAAAAGTGACTGCTATTATCTAAAATTGAGAGCGTTCTGTGTGTCTGTGCTGACAGGCTGAGAGGAAATCATGTCTAATATGATTGCAGAAAGATTTAGTTAAGCAACACGTGCCACAACATTTCCAATAGGTGTGCTCCGGTTTTCTCTAAAAGCTGAATAAGTTATCTTCTGCACTCACTGCACAGCTGTGTTAGAAAGCAGACAGTTTCCTCACACCTTGACCTCAGTGTCACATCACACAATAGAGTGAAACCAGGTGCATTTACTCTCAGGTACTTGTGGGAGGTTTAAAATGTAATTTTCATGGAAGTCATTCTAAGATTCAAAAGCCTGTAAATGAATGATCTTAGCAGGTTTGAGCAGACGGAGCCAAAGCAGCTAGTCTGGGTTTTACACGTTAATATGAATCTATCAAAGAGCCTTTGTCTTTGTTAGCAGCAGCACTTTAATGCTGCATGCATCTGGGGTTATGTGGCTTATTAAAAAAGAAGCCTCAAAGTTTAACTAGAGATTTATTTTAGTCCTGGTGGACATTTTTAAACTCTTGCAGTTCCATCTGGAGATCAGAGCTCAGCATTGTGACTGAATAAACGGTCTCATTATCAGAGCTGTAAACCACGACTGTCACCAGGTACAAAAAGACTTTCAACATCTGACTTACTGACAACTTCTCCAAACTTAATACAATTTCTTTATATTTCTATTCGTAAAGGTAATCAGTCTTTCTTTTACTGAACCTTTCGCCATTGGTAGGATTCCAGTAGTATTGTTATGGCATCATTTATCCATTTACTGTAAACAAATGCCTTTTTAAATTATTGTTATTAAGAATCCCAGCCTGACATTTCTTTTGCCTCTCAATAGCATAGATACAGTTTATGTTCACATGTAATATCACCAAACATCTTAGAGACCAATCAGCAACCCCCTGGCAAATGTTGCTGTATTCCCTGACTGGTTGGTGACTGGTTGGTGACTGGTTGGTGGCTGGTTGTAGTTGAAATCAGTCGCAAAGGTGTTGCTGCACCAAAAACCTCCTGGTGATTTCTCTGGTCTCTAGCAGGCTGCCGTGGTCACCTTCAGTAGGGCTGGGCGATATGGACCAAAAGTAATATCTCGATATATTTTAGCTGAATGTCGATATACGATAAATATCTCGATATTTTTCATCCCAAAAGGTTTAAACAAAAAGCCACTTCAGAGTCAAAGCTACACGTCCCAAATGTCTCACAGACATTTTTATTAACATTCAGCTGTAGATGAACATGAGAAATTGCTCAAAAATCAACTATTAGCATATTTAAATAATAATGCTCCTCAAATAAATTAACACAGCTGTGCTATCAAAATGTAAACAGAAAAGATACAGAGCAAAAACAGCAAAAGGCTGATTTATTCTTTAAAAGCCAGTTTGGTGAAGTCTACTTCACTGGAAAGTACTTCCTCCTGTGTGTATTCCTGTACATCCAGTACTCTGACAGACTGAATGAACAAAATTCCATCTGCAGGATTTTATTCATCTCGCTAAATCCAACAATGTTCGATGACGTATCACAGCAACGGCCGACCTGCTCGATGCAGCGTCTGCAAGCAAAAAGACCCACTTCCGCTATTAAAGTCATGTGATTTATGATGCAACTCAACTTCTGCTGCGTATGGCGGCGCACTCTTACCTGCAGCCAGGAATTTCTTGGCGGTGCGGGTGGTCCAGGCTGGGAACACTGCCATGCGCTCGCTTCCTGCATCATAACGGGTGAAGCGGAGAGAGGCGGGGCAGTGTGGAGAGACAAACCGGGAGAAGGGAAAGGTGAACTAGCGGAACTACAAGTATGATTCGAACACCTAAACCGAAACTATATCGATATAAACGATATAGTCTCATTTTATATCGCACATGAAAATATATCGATATTTTTTAAATATCGATATATCGCCCAGCCCTAACCTTCGGTTTACATAGAAGACACTGACTTGTTTGCCAGCACTCGCCGGCTGCTTGCAGGGCTGCAGTGAAACTTGACACAGTGCAAAGCAGAAACTGAGTTCACCTTCAGAGTAAACGGTGCTCCAACAGTTCTGTTAGTTTTACTTTAAATGTAGTTTTCGGGGGTTTTATGCTGAACGAAAGTTTATAACTACTTCTTAAACTTAGTATTAAATGAATAGTGACACCTTAGATAAAGAAATAAAAAAAACAGATCCAAGATATATCATTACTGTAATACCTCCTCAAAACTTTTTTAAAAAGTAGTCTTGTTTGTCCTGACTGCTGTGGTGACAGCCTATCCCCAGATAATACCAGTGGTTGATTTCTCTTGAAGTAATGTGGAGGAGTGCGTGCTGAAAGTCAAGATGGAGAAAAAGAACAATGCCGTGAAAAGAAAACATGTCTCAGGCTTTGAAAGAAAAGGTGAATCTTTTTCAATTTATGCAGAAGCGCCACAAAAAGAAAGCTTGATTCTTATTGATAAAGAGAAACGAATGTTACATTTGTGAACAATTTGCCTTGTCTGTTTCTTTTTGACTAAAAAAAAAAAAAGATGAATTCATCTGCTCTAACAACTGCAATTACTGTCAGCTTGAAATCTGAAAACCATTCAGAAGTTTTCAAGTATTCCTTTCGCCTCTTTTGAAAAACTCAAATAATATGTGCTTTACTTGGAGTGGATTCACTTCACGCTCGGCCCCGGTTGTGTATCAGCTAACCCAAAGAAATTACAGAGGATTGTTCGGCTGTCTTTTGAATAGGCTTAAAAATGGATGCTGTTGAAGAGCAAGATGCAAAGAAGCTAAATCTGTAATTATTTCATCTTTTGATGTTATATTGATTGGTTGAGCATTAAACGCATTAATGCATTAAGCACTGACAATGATGGAGAACACAAAGGCTCCTTGATGTATGTGATGTGAAACATTTTAAAATCAATTATTGTCACTTCATTCCTTGAAAACACCAAGGCCAAAGCATGAAATTATTGTCTTTCCAAAAATTAATGACTTTTCCTGCAACAGCTTAGTGTCCTTCAGCTGAGCTTTTCAAATAAAACCACTGCTGGCAAAAGCACTTCATAAAAACACTCTGCAGGAAGAAACCCAACCTACTGCCCTCAGCACAGCCCTCCAATATAACCTCAACTTTCAGCTCACAGCAGAAAAGGCTGTTTGATATTCCCAACCATAAATGAAACATATTCTGTGTTTGGCTGTACCTGCTCGTCTGTGCCCTCTGGTTTGATTTGAGAGTACCTCTGCTCCATCTTTATGCAAAGCACACTGATGAAGCAGCCACTTATCATTAAGTTGTTATACATCAAGGTTTTGTGTTATCAGCTAATATATGCATTATTAATCCAGACAAGGTACAGCACTGTGTCTTTGTGCATACCTATCAGGCAGCTGTGATATTAATTCCCACCTATGCCTGCAACTCTTCATCAGAGAAAAGATAGGCTCGCATGGCAATGTAGTCAGTACAGCGAGAGAAAACCTGTGTTTATGACACCTTGTTCACAACTCGGAGCTTAACATCTTGTTGGATTAATTTGGAGTCAGCTGTGTGAATGGAACATTCGCAACGTTAACTTTGGACAATCTACAGTCTCTGTTAACGGGCTGCCGACAGAGAAACACGCCACCAACGGGAATTACATTTATTTTAAACATAAAATCTTTCACGGTAAATTTTAAATGTGAATACAAAAGAGCTGTAGCCAGTTTGCCTGATTTTTGTAGTATATTGTGGAATAAAAACTCTATATTTTAATTACAATTTGTGTGTGTATTGTGTAAAGACTAGCGGCCTGTCTCGGGTCTGCCCCACCTTGGTTGGCTGGAAAAGCCCAGCTGGTGATAAGATGTTCCCATGTTTCTGTTAAGTCAGTTCCAGTTTTATTTTGTAATTTGTTGCACTATTGTTGGTTTTACTTCCTGTCTCTTTTTGCATTCCCTGTTTGGTGTTCTTGCTTGTCTGCACTGTTCAGTGTTGCATTAGTCACACCTGTTTTTACATTAGCCAATTACCCTCCTCAGTATAAGTCCTGCTCCACTCTCCAGTTGCTAGATTGCCGTGTTCATTATTTCAAGCTTTCTAGCTGTCCTTGTATTCTTGTCCTGTTTGTAACTTCTATCACTACGGCCTTCTCCCTCTGCTTCCTCTGCTTGTCTGCCTCTAACATGTCCAGTTGGTTAGCAGTCACCAATTTGTCTGTCTGTCAGAAATCTGCTTTCTCTTTCTAGTCCCTGTCAGGACTCCAGCTGCAGCATTTTGGATCAGCTGAAGGCTTTTCAGGGAGCTTTTAGGACAGCCTGATAATAATGAATTACAATAGTCCAGCCTAGAAGGAATAAATGCATGAATTAGCTTCTCAGCATCAGTCTGAAACAGGATATTTCTAATTTTGGAAATATTGTGCAAATGTCCTACATATTTGTTTAATATGTGCATTGAAGGACATATCCTGCTCAAAAATGACTCCAAGATTTGTCATAGTGTTACTGGAGGCCAAGGTAATGCCATCCAGAGTAAGGCTACGTTCACACTGCAGCCTGAAGTGACCCAATTCCAATTTTTTGTGAAATTCACATTTCCAAATATATGCGACTTGGATGTGATCTGTGTGTGAACCTCAGACTGACCTAAAAGTGTCCCGCATGCGCAGCAGAGGACGTGATAAAGTCACACGTAGCGAGCGTGCTCAGTGTTTATGGAAGTAAGTTTGTTTTCCTTCCCGCAGATCATTGCGGCCCGGCCATACACACACAGGTCGCATTTGAAAAGATCAGATACGTACCAGATTTAGGACCACATATTCAATTTGAAAAAATTGGATCTGTGCTGTTCAGACTGTCATGAAAAGTTCGGATACAGGTCGCATGAGGGCAAAAAAATCAGAATTGGGTCACTTCAGGCTGCAGTGTGAACATAGCCAAAGTATCTGGTTAGACACCATGTTTCTAAGATTTGTGGGGCCGAGCACAAGAACTTCAGTTTGATCTGAATTTAGAAGCAGGAAATTAGAGGTCATCCAGGCCTTTATGTCTTTAAGGCATTCCTGCAGTTTAATTGATGTGTGTCATCTGGCTTCATGGATAGATAGATCTGAGTATCATCTGCATAACAATGAAAATTTATGCAATGCTTTCTAATCATACTGCCTAAGGGAAGCATGTATAATGTAAATAAAATTGGTCCAAGCACAGAACCCTGTGGAACTCCATAATTAACCTTAGTGTGTGAAGAAGACTCCCCATT